>JAZGTK010021045.1:0-10768 GCA_036877625.1 Ambastaia sidthimunki
ACGTGACTCGTACCTTTGGTGCCAGCTGGGTCTTGGGCTTCTGTAGAAACCGGGTAATCTCAGCCTTCTCAGCTTTAATGCGCTAAACAGACACAGAGCAGACAATAAAGACTGTAGCTCATGGTAACGGTTAAACGTTACCGGTAACATTAAAGTTTGCAGTTTAACGACAGAAAAAACGTAAACAATGCAATAAAGTCTGGTTTGTGTTTAAAATCTCAGAGAAAGAACACCACTCACATCTTTCTCTTCCTTCAACCGTTTTTCTTCTTCTTTCTTCCTTTTCTCTTCCAGTTTGGCCCTAAACAAAATGAATCATATCAGTGTGTAATGTACTGCAGTATATGTAGCGCATACAAATTCCTGTGATGGCTTGTTCCTCACTCTATTTTCATTTGCCGCTGTTCTTCTTTAGCTCGTTGTTTCTCTGCCTTCTCCTTCTCCTCCCTCTCTTTCTTCTCCCGCCGCTCCTTGTCCTCTTTCTCCTTCTTCTCTCTCTTCTCCCTCTCCTTCTCCTCCTTCAGCTTGCGGGCGTCCTCTCTCTTTTTCTCTTTGGCAGCTTTGGCCTCCCGTTTCTGCCGCTCTTTCTCGTCCTTCTGTCGCTGTTTCTCCTCTTGTTCTTGGAGACCCTGTTGGGACAATAACACGGTGTTATTCAAACCAACATGCTAATTTCCACAGTGACAAAATTGCACACAAAATTGTGTGCATGAACTTTTTGCATTAGTAACGTATCCTCGACATTTTGCTGGTTTTATTATAATCATTATGCATGCAGCTTTTATATAGTGATTAATGGAAAGACTATGTGACTTGAAGGGTTGAGCCAATAGACGATGTCAAGCAGTTAACCATGTCCCTTTAGTGCGCGTGGACATCAACCCCCCCCACACCCCCACCAAATGACAATGACATCGTCCATCACCCTAGTGACTTGTAATATCCGTTTACAAAATTAAACATGGAAAAACTTGGTGACCAGCTACATGACTAAACATACAGTCTTTCATTTAAATATTAGCCTAAATCTTTTTAGCAAACCATACTCAACTGTTTGCCGTTTGTCATTTGTATCCTTTTATCACAATGCTGCTGTGGAAGCAGGCCTGCAAATAGATTCAATTTAGCATTAAAATGTGATTTTACCTTGAGTGAACATCTTCTCAATTTATTTTCTGCTGCGTTTGTCCCGGGGGCCTGCGTGAAGAAGAGTATGAATAATGCGTTGACCCTTTGGATGAGTGATCTGAGAAAGTTGGCACAGAATATTAATCATTAAAGTATTACAACTGCATTAATGGTCTCTACTCACTGAGGCAGGAGTGCTGGGTGCGCTCTTGCTGGGCTCTGGTGAGCTCTCTACCGCTGAGAGGGAGCTGGTGGACCCAGCCGAAATCACAGATTCATTCCCATGACTGACTTCCATCTGCTGCTCCTCTTCCTCAGTCTCAGACTCCAGAGTGGTGTCCAGCAGTGGTAGGGTCTCTCCATCCATCCCCTCATCCTTATCCGTTTCTTCTTCTGTAAGCAGTCTGGTTGGTTCTGTAGATTGCACGGCATCTTCTGTGGTCTCTGATGTTTCATTGCTGGGGCAGGTGGCAGCAACCGGAGGTTCAGGCTGCTGTATGACAGTATCAGTGGAGTTGTCTTCTGTGAGGTCGATGGTGACATCAGGGGTGGAGCGGACTGGAGAACGCTTCCGTCGACTCATGAAGCAATCAAGAGGACCGCGTCCTTTTACCAAAGCTGGGCCGTGGCGCAGTGGCACGGAGGAGTGGTCAACGTCGTTTTCTCCATCAGAGGCACTGGGCTCAGAGCACTTGGGAACAACCGGACCTTTGGTTTTTTTGGGCTCACTGCATTCCTTGTGTTCTGGGTTGAGTCTTTTGAAAGGAAGACGTGCTGGTGGGGAGGGACGTTAATCATTAGTAATAGTAAAAAACAAAAACAATTGTCAGTATGTTATTGAAGTCAGACTTGTGGACTAAATGGCATAAGATAGCTTATCGAAGGCAATTACTTAAATTAAAAATCCTTTTAGTTGTTTACCTTGAACAAGCTTCTTGTTGGCAGCATTAGCTTTGCCCACACAATCCATGCCTGAAACAAAGACAGAAGTATGTTAAGTCTAAATCTTAAAAAAAAAACAACTGACATCAATCTGACATTTTGCTCATGTCAATACTTGATCAAAATACTGCAGAAAATCAAGTTTTTATTAAACAGTATTTCCTGTCAAAAGACTGTCTTGTCATAACAAAGACGATACCTGCGTCAAAAGGTTGCTATATAGCTGACAGTTAAAAAAACCTATTTCTTTGTAACTTCAATCGTTATATGACAAAAGTGTTCTTTATAGCCCATTAGAGGTAAGAACACGTGTACACCTTAAAAAGAAACAATGAATGTCAACATTATGTATAATGTTTATGTTCCGATCTCCCGCCTTTCAGAGAATGATGGTTTTTAGGCCTTTGGCGACAAATACCTGTGAATATGGAGTCACTGAAATTACTTTCATTAAATGGAGACAGAAAAACAAAGAACTAGTTGAACTTATTACAATGCAAAGAAAGGTCGTTGTATGTCCACGACTACCTAAATCTGCAAACATTACACACGATTAAAATAATCTAAAATTGTCAAAAACAATCACCGCTAAAAACTCACTGGCTAATCGTGAACTTAGCATGCTAATCGACGTATTAAAGCCACTTAGTGCATTAAGGCTCTTCAGAATAGACGTTGACAAACACTTTTCTTTCTTTTTTTTAGCCCTAAACTTCAGCAATATCTGTCTGTTTTAGCATGACTCGCAAATCAATGTGTTTTACATTTAAACTACTGCGAAATGAACAAAATCATTAATCACTAAACGGGCTGACTGCATTCATTCTCACACAAGTGTCTTCGATATTCACAGCGGGACACTTTTAATGTCACATTAATGTTCAGGCAAGTTTGTACAGACACGGCTCAGACCTTTGGGTGGAGCGGAGGCAAAAGGCTCTTCTGCCGCGAGCATCACCACCACCATCCGCGCGCCCTTCGGTTCCTCGCGCTCTCCACACACGGCAAACTTGACGTTAAACGACTTGTTTGAACCCCGTACAAAGTTCCCGGAGTCTAGTCATGGACTCTGCGTCTTCCCTGCTCACAACATTAACCTGTCAGTTACTAATGTGATGTGTTTGTCGTTATTTTCTTCTTTATTTAGCGAGTAATTCCGTCCTGTCGTTTCCCTCACATCACCCAACCTGATTCCCTCGCGCTCCCCGGTCGGAATTGGCGGGAGCTAGTTGCGGGCCCGGATTGTCGCTTGTGATTGGCCAACAGAGTTTGACGTCACAGAACGAACGGTCATCTTATTGGGTGTCCTGCCTCGCAACACACCTATTTCGCACTGTCGAGAACAGTGATTGGTTAGTGAGAGTGATTCCTGAATAGGATTGGTTGAATATACATAAGTCATAAAGTTTCACGACTGCTTTTCGTGAATAATGATTTCACGAAGAGCGTCAGACTTGAAAAAAATGTGTTTTAATAAAAAAAGTAGCAGTAACCTATTGTGTGTGAGGATTGTTTTTTGCATTTGCCTACAGAGGATGACATAAATAACAGATGACCCTGACTACAAGCATCTAAAATACCAACTATTCATTGGTTTCTGCCAAAAACAAAATAATAGAAAGGTGTCATATTTATCTGTTGCCACAAGGCAGGACATCTGCTCAATTATATAGCCACAAGCACAGAAACCACACCTTTTGACAGCTTGTGATGGGGTTTGTAGTCTTTAAAAGTTACAATCTCCATCTGCTAAGTTCAAACCAGTCCGCTTCAGAACTACATTTCCCATAATGCACCAACAACAGTTCCCGTCCGCCACGGGATTGTCAGGATTCAATGCGGATCGCAGGCGCATTCCTATCAAGCTATCTAACGGTGCACAGGTATCGTATCAACGCGTGCATAACTGAATGTAAGTCTAATGTTATATTATAAAAGTAGCGATTTTTTTCTTAAACGCGCATGAAATGTTCTTTTTCGAGATGTTGTAGTATTGATCATTGCTCTGTAGCAGTTATGTCTGATAGTGTATCGTTAGTTTCTGGCCTGTACTATGTTATCAAAACAGTTATGAAATGTGAAAAATAACGAATACACGTTTATTATCAATGAAAGTATGAATATGAATAATAGTAACATCAATCTAATGTATTTTAAGGGCAACATTTATGTTGTATAGACACAACTGCTGTGATCTTACGTAACTTGCAGCGTGCAACAGTTATTTTTTCCATTTCTTGTACAGTATTATTTCTTGTACAGTATTATAAAGCTATGTTATGGCAAATTACCTTTTTTGGCCGGGATTGAATTCTTTTATTCAGATGTTTTCCTACTGTTTCATTTAGCACTGAAATCAACAGTCCATCAACCCGGAGAGAAGAAAGTTTAGTGGCATCTGTCACACATTTATCCACCTTTTTTCGAGAATGACAGGTGAGCTAAAACAACTATATTTTTCCTTTTGAATCCTCACATTGCAACATTTTCCATTTTGCTTGACAGATCGAGCCAATAACTTCCCCCCTCTGCCCAAGTTTATTCCCATAAAGCCATGTTTTTACCAGAACGTGGACGAGGAAATTCCGCAGCCTCACCGTCAACTAGTGAGGCGCGTTTACAAGCTTTGGATGTGTAAGTAATGAGTGTAAAATTTACAGGATAATTCAATTTATTGAAGTTATGTAGTGTGAATGCATTTTAGTACGAAACACAGACACACACCTGATCTATCTGTCATCTGATCTTTCAGTGTATTCTATCACACTGTGCGTTAATGTGGTGTCCTGCATAGCCTGGTGGGCCGGAGGGGGTAGCGTGGAGAACTTTGGTTTTGCTGTTCTCTGGCTTCTGCTTTTCAGCCCCTGTAGCTACACCTGTTGGTTCAGGCCGCTGTATAAAGCCTTCAGGTAAGGAGAACGTCTTTGGAACAGAACAAATGTTTTGGGGTTGATGCATCACTTTTTTTTGTTTTTCTCCTCAGGGCTGATAGTTCCTTCAACTTCATGACGTTCTTCTTCATCTTCTTCATGCAGTGTGTTCTTTGTTTCATTCAGTGTCTTGGAATATTAGGTTGGGGGGCGTGGTGAGTATACATAGTTATGAATATTCATTCAGGTTCAGCAGACATTTGGCACCGTATTGGGTGCAAAACCGGGCCTGAACTCATCAAACTTTCAGGATCAAATTCTATTCAAAGTTTATTCTTAATTTTATGTGCAGTGGCTGCAACTCTCTTACTAACATTAGGGATGTTTAACACCTTTGTGTGTTTTTTGTGTTAGTCACTAGTCATTTGATGTGTTCAAAACCTTTATTTGTGTGTTTTTTGTGTTATTTTCTAAACATTTGATGTCTTCCAAACTGTTTTTTATATATAATGGTACTTACATCATAAATATGGGACACGCCCCCCCAAGTTATGTTAACTCATGGCCCCTGTATTTCTTTTTTCACAGTGGTTGGATTGCGACCGTGATATTCTTTGGCGTAAACGTGTTCTCTGCTATATTCATGCTTATCTCTGCTCTGCTGTTTACCGCAAACACCGTTTTGATGTGTTTGGTTCTCATCAGGGTATGATTTGCACTTATCTACACACTTTAAGCCATTCAGCTGCTCAACAGCTACATAAAGCTGTAGAATAAAATTGGTGTCGAGAGAATGTGGTAAAGTTTATTCATTACTTTTCCCTTTAAAAGGTTCATCGGCTGTATCGTGGTGGAGGGGGCAGTTTTTCGCGGGCCCAGGAGGAGTGGAGCACAGGCGTTTGGAAGAACGCCCCCGTTAGACAAGCCGGATTGAATGCCATACACGAAACCGGTCCCAGTCTCCCACAATACCCTGCTGCTGTGCCCAGTTACCCAGAGAGCGGCCCATGGTGATTTCATGTTTGAACCACAGGGGGAGCCAGAGCTCCAACTGTTGTCCTAACATTAAGAGGGCAGGTCACAGAGAGATGTTAGCCAATATTTCCACTTTGTATAACCCTTTTTCTTTTAACGTAGCAAAAAAAATATGTTCTAATCTAATATTAACTACTACAGCATTTCTGTATTTCTAGATATAAACGTGAGAAATATTTAGTTACTTTATTTTTAAGAAACAATTTTCACTTCCATACATTTTCAGACTGAATTTCAGATTTCAATTTTTGTCACAAGTCAAAAGGTAAAAAACATGTTTAGCCAACTATCTTTTAAAATCATCTCCATGCATTGAGAGTGAAATGTGAGAATATTAGTTCAGATTTAACAAACCATCACAATATTACAAAAAAGGAACGTTAAAACCTCATGAATTCATCTCATTTTATCTCATAGAGCCTCATAAAGGGCTTGAAGTTTTTTTTACCACATAACTTTATAATTAATATATATATATATAGTTATACATCAGATAATTTTTTTAATGTAACTGGATGGAAAATTCTACATATCACACACAATTTTTTATCACATTACCGTTTTAGGGAAAGTGATTTTTTTTTCTAAACAGGAACAATCACTTCTGAATGTTCTGTTAAAATTCATGGTAGCTTTTCTATGTACTTCTAGAAATGGGATCTTTTGTTAATTCCACAATCCTGCTATTTCAGACGTTTTTACCTTTGTTAAATATTTGCTCAGGTGCTTAACATTTATGAGCATGAATTAAATGTCTTTGTAAATTTGCAATATGACACCTCACTTTTATACACTGCAGAAAACATTGTAGAAATGGTGTTTTTGTTACAGGAGGGCTGGAAATGTTTTCTCCGGACATATTCAACCTGCAAATACATTTTGTGCCTGCTCTCTTTTCCGTTTAGAGCTTTCCACATCTTCTAAACGAAGATAGCCTTAATGTTTCACGCATATTTTGCATGGGTGAAAACCGACAGCTTTCAAGTTTGCCTCAAGTGCTACAATTCTATTGGTGGATGCGACTACATCCATTTGGTTATTGTAGTTCTTTTAACTAAAGGCTTTACAATATATGTATTACTTTGCATTCCAATGTATGTATTTCTTTATGTTTAATCCCACTAATTCATTAAGCTTTGAAATGAAGCTTTGTTTACACAAGTGTGGCTGGTTGAAGGTTTTTTTCCTTCTACAGAGCCATAGGAGGTGGATTTTAAAACATTATTCAACTGGCCTTGTGTTGCCAATGTATTTATCTTGTACACGCATCCCAAATGCGACGGAATGGCTCTCTAACTGTAATTAAATAAAACATTCTTTTTCAAATTCGTGTTGCATTTATTGTAATCACAGATTAAGATGTTTTAACTTTATTTAAAGGTACAGTACGTTTTTTCAATATGCTGTAGGGTTGTGTTTGGGTGGCCCGTGTATGTGAAAATAAAATGTAAGAATTCTGTGTCTTGTAAGCATTTAAAACAAACCTTCAAAACATTCAGAACAACTTATTTGCTACATATATGACTGATGCTGTACCTCGAATCATACCTGACCCGTATCTAGGGATCAGAATATCATATACAGTTAAGGGTAACTGTATATGCTCACATTTTCTTCAGAAAATTTTAAATTAGTGAGTTATAACCTATAATATAACTATATTTAGGACGTTGGGGTTTAAAATATGAAGCAAAATTCCAACTTTTTTAATGCACCATAAAGCATTAAGCTTTATTATTGTTTTATTTACATACAAATAAATAAATATAAAAATTACAAAAGATTTGTAAGCAAAAAGATTTGTTACAAAATGTAAAAAATAACTTTTTAGACCTTTTCAGCTCAAATTTCAGACTCGTCTGTAATGTATTTGAAAATAAGACCGTCGGTCGGCGCGTCCCCATTGGGCGTTTTTCTCTGGAAGCTGTTTGCTTCCACATCGCTGAACCCGCCCACCCGCTGTTTACTGTCCAGAGTGTCAGTTTCTGTGCCGGCTGTGTGTATGTATTCCCTCTGTGGAAAACTCCTGGGGCTTTTGGTGGGCTGTCTCCCGCAGCACATAAATGGAGATATGTGTCCCATGTACAAGTTCCAGAGGAGAAGACACACCATCATAACCGACAACACGGCTAACGCCACCTGCATCACTAGCCACTTACCTTCACTGGTCTGACCTTCAGCATGTGAAGGAACCTTCTCTATTACATGCAGACCTGATGAAGTTGTGTAGCTTTCAGGAACGGAACCCAAGGTGGTCCGTATTTTTTCCGTTACATCTTCTGTCGGTTGCTCCTGCAGGTCGTAAATGTCCAGCGTTTGAGCGTAGTCTCTTTTCTCAGACCGCTCGACTGACGTGCAGGTGTAGCGTCCTGCGTCGGCCGTTGAGGTGTTGTAGATCAACAAGCCGTCGCTGTAGATGGTGTACTTCCTGTCAGAGGAGGACAGCTGCTTCCCAGCAAAGTTCCAGCTCACCCGAGCCAGGTTGGAGTTTGGTCGGCACAACAGCATGATGTTGTTTCCCAGCACGAGGGTTCGGATCTTTGGCTCCATAATTGCTAATGTATGGAAACACAGATTTGACAAATTATTAAATAAAGCTTGTAGATTATGTTAAAAAAATATTGTATTTTAAATAAATATATACCTGCTATTGGGCAGCGAGTGGCATCCCCATCTTTTAAGCTTTGTATCAAATCACTAAAAAGCAAAATATTTTATATTATTGGTTAATTTAAGTTGTTTACATACACACTTAAATGGAGTCAAATAGATATCAGATATGAGAAATTATGTTTAAAGGGATAGTTCACATCATTTATACTCTCCTTCATGTCATTCCAAACCCGTATGACTCTTTTGCTTCCGAGGAACAAAAAGGAAGATATTTTGAAGAATGTTGGTTACCAAACAACAGTGGCACTCATTGACTTCCATTGTATAGACACAAAATCACAATTCTCAAAAAATCTTCTGTGTGTTTCACAGAAGATAAAAAGTCTACCAGGTTTGAAATGACATAAGGGTGAGAAAACTTAATTTTGGGTGAACTATCCCTTTAAAGGGGGTTAAAAACTCAATTCTATCATCATTTACTTTAGTTGTTCCAAAACTGTGTAACGTTCTCTCGTGTGATACAAAAGAACATCATACAGGTTTGTGTAATTTAAACCAATGTTTGCACAAACCGTTCTTTTGATATGAGATTTGGCTTGTGTCTGAGAGTATTTCTTACCCTTCTGTATTCTCAGGTAAAGCGTGTAAAGCAGAGCACTGTTGAACGGTGATGTCCCAGACACAATAAGGGTCTCTGGCCAGGACGCAGTCCAGACAAGATTTATAGCGACTGCAGTTGCTGCTGTGCATCTGAACAACCCCAGACGCAGAACCTGCAAACAGCTGCAACAAACACACGGTTCCATGAGAATTCGGTTCCGTTCAATACTTCTCTACTGAAGCGTTCTTGTATTAAACCTGTACCATCAGCTGAGGGTGGGGAGATGAATGGAGGTCAGTACCTTGCCCTGGTGAAGACGAACAACGTCGATCGGCTCAGAGTTTTGAAACAGTTTGACTTCTTCAATGATGTGCATGTCTCCATCATAGTTCACCGCCTTCTGCAAATAACCATTTTCTGATGGAAGACAGAAGAATTGGACTTGCATGCAAAAACAAAATCTAATATTCACCAAATTGATAGACACACACACAGGACAAACAAGTTAAAGGTTCATAATATTCTCTTAATTAACGTATTTTCATGATTTACCACATTTCAAAATTGTTCTACAGTTGCAGCGACAGAAATTATAATATACAGAGAAATACACACACACACACACACACACACANAATTATATTTAAAATATAATATAGCATATAATACACACTCACACACATTATATATATATATATATATATATATATATATCAGTGCTGTCAACACATTGTAAACAAACAAAGTACAGGCTTGGAATTTTGGATTCAGTCCATAATGTTGTTATATAATTACTGCAGATTTGCATTGATTTCAGTGTTTGCATTTCTCATGCACACCGAGAACACTGGGAGTTTTGTTTCTTGTGCGTGAGGTCCGTCCTGTTTCACAACAAACTGTTTTCTGTCAATGGGATTCTATATTTAGCTTTTGAACAATATGCAAATGAACAATAACACACTACTTCAGTTTTGGCCCAAATTTGATTCCAGTGAGCGTCTCTCAACAAACAATTAACATTCCAGTGAATGACTGTTTACACACACCCTCTAACTGACTATTAACTGCTTTGCCCTGAAGGCAAACAGGAGAATCTCACCTGTGCCGATAAACATCACAGGATAGGTCTGTCTGTCCAGAGCGGTCACATGATCAACAACAAGGCGGGTCATCAGCGGTCCTCTCATGACCAGCAGGGGCTTGCCTGTGATTGGACGGACGACGTCGTCCATCAGGGGCCGGTCTCGAATGAATTGTAGAGTTTTGTCAGGAAGATCCAGTGAGCGCTTCATTCCCAAACTCCTCGCTGCGTTGTTGATGCACTGTGTGCAAAAAAATAATGTTTTTATGCTGTATGTTTTGGTTTAAGTAGCTTGACAAAAAAGAACCATGGTATTACCATAAAAATATACCAATATAAAAAAAAATGGTAAAAATACAATGGAATTTTTAAGTACCTTACAGTACCATTTAACTGCATGCTAAATAAATAGGGTATTTAAACAGTATTGTTGTACTGTATTTAATAATACAGTAAAATAACCGTTTTTGTGCCAAAAAACTTCAAACAAAGCACAAG
>JAZGTK010021046.1:0-10767 GCA_036877625.1 Ambastaia sidthimunki
TGCGGAAATTACATTGACCACTCAACCGTCTTCCGTATTCCTACACAAAACCCTGAAGTGGTTTTCCTCTGTAGCTCACGAAATGCGGACCAACCCTTCAGTGCCACGTACAGCAGCTACAACATCAGCCAGCGTAAGAACAATGCTACTAAACAGAGGAAACGCAGAACAATTTCAAACGGTCATTTATCATTAGTGCCGTAGTGACTTACGAACACGGGAATAATATATGATGTCAGTTCAGTGACTCATGGCACCCAGTGGACATCAGGTCCTGGTCTTACCCTTTGTCTCGCTCTTTGTCTTCAAGCATGCCCAGAGGGCCACTTCCTGTGCACCACAGGCCTGTGTGTGGAGAAGTCCCGGCGCTGTGACGGAGTGGACGACTGTCAGGACGAAAGCGATGAGATTTTCTGTTGTACGTTAAAATCCACTATTAAAACTAACACAAACCCAGTTAAAATTGGTGAGACTAAGTTTAATAAATCTTTATACTATTGGTAAGAATCTTTTGTAGCTTATTCTTCACTGCATGTGACTGGAAATATACAGGGGCCCCAAAGTATTTAGACATTATATTGTCATTGCATCCGATAACATCACAAATCAAATGAGATTAAATTTCAGGAAAAGATAGCACAAGCACTTTTTTTAAGGAAAGCATGTCACAAAAGTTTGTTAGGTTTGAAATTGTAAAACAAAAGATACTCAAAAAAATAAACACTGTGTGAGAGGAACATACATACTGAGTTTTTATAAAGCGAATGTTCCTAGAACATTCAAAATAATATTTGTAATTTTGACATTTATTAGAAATGTTCTTACAACCTAAAATTGTTAGCTGGGATGTTTGTATGGCTATGGTATGTATATATTTAATTCTATTTTAATTTGATTACACTTATTAATATTAAAACTTTTCTGTCTATCTGACAGCCAAACCTCCCAAAATCTGCAGCGGTTTGTCCCCTTTGCATCCACTGTACATTTGTAATGGAGAGATGGACTGTTCCAGTGGTAAAGATGAGACCAACTGTACTCAGGGTAAATATTTACAAAATCAAGCAAAGCCGTGAGTTTGACCAATTGTATGTACAGTGACTGATGTGTTGGCTATGCAGAGACTAGCTGTTCTGGAGTCAGTTATCAATGCGGTAATGGAATCTGCATTCTGAAGAAAAACGCAAAATGTGATGGCTCACCCGACTGCTCGGACCACAGCGATGAGGATGACTGTGGTGAGTTTTGACATCATAACTGAATGCTAACTAGCATGTTAATCATAAAATAGATTTGAATACAAACCTAAAACATAAATGAGATAGAACTTCTGATTTATGTCTTAATACTGCCTCTGTTTTATGAATGAAGACGTTTGAGATATAAAAGCACTTTAAGGCAAGTTTCACATCCATCAAAGAGACTTCAGAAGTTCATCAAGTTAAAGTTTAACCCCAGTGTTCTCATGATATTGCTGGTATTATTATGATCTGTTGAACTTATTGTAATGGTTGACTAGATACCATGTTCATTAACTGGTATGTGTGGGTGTTTTGGAATCGAATCAGAGGAAGATTAAAGAAGACAAGCTGAGCTTTGATCACCATTCATTCTCCTTCTGAATGCTCTTAGTCTTTAATATAATCTTTATTGGTCCTGTAGCTCAACTGGTAGAGTATTGTGTTAGCAGGGCAAAAGGTTGTGGGTTTGATTTCCAGGAATCAAACATACTGATAAAATGTATAGCTTGAGTCGCTTTGGGTAAAAGCTTCTCCCAAATGCAACAGTGTAAAAGTTAATGGCTTTGGCTAATAACGCTTACCTGTCAGCACCATGACTAATATATATATTTGCACAAAGAGATAAACACAAACGTGCACAAGTCAATGTGCACAGACGTTTTTTACACTCCCACGTCATTCATTTTGGGTGCTTTAAACTGATATGTCCCTATTATTTGCAGCCTGTGGCAATCCCACCCTCTCAAAGCGTGTTTTTGACAGCGCCTCCCCACAGCAGCGAATTGTGGGCGGAGTCAATGCTGTAGAGGGGGAGTGGCCATGGCAGGTGAGCTTACATTTTTCCGGTCAGCTGTATTGCGGAGCATCAGTCCTATCTGATGAGTGGCTTATTTCTGCAGCACACTGTTTCAGCAAAGAGAGGTTAGTACAGTTAACCATACAGTACATACTATTAATTATTTGATTATTTAATTGCTTTATATAGTGTCAGCCAACTTTTGTTGTTTATCATGCATTCAATTTTGAATTATAACGTTTACTTGTTAACTCGTAGGCCTGCTATTTAGTCATGTGCGATGTTGCATGTTTTAGGTTATCAGATCCACGTCAATGGATGGCTCATCTGGGCATGCTGAATCAGGGCAGTGCCAAGCATGTGGCTGAGATCCGTCGCATTGTGGTGCACGAATACTACAATGCAAGAATCTTTGACTATGACATCGCCCTTGTGCAGCTGAAGAAGGCCTGGCCCGTTACTCTAGGACAACATATCCAGCCTATCTGCTTGCCTGCCCCTTCCCAGACCTTCAGTGAAGGGCATCGCTGTTGGGTCACTGGTTGGGGCTACCGTTCTGAACAGGGTAAGGAGGGCCTGAAAAATCTAGATGTATCTGGATGCTTCTGGATGTTTTATTAATTAAAGCTGCAATCTGTAACTTTTGCCTCTCTGTCGCCATCTCTGGTTGAACCATAAAATTGCAGGTTACTTAACACACTTTTTCTTTACGTATATTGAAGTCAAATGAAGCTAAACTAACATTTCCATGCAACTGGACAGACAGCTCAAATGATAAATCATTACTATAAACTTACTGTTGCGAATCGATGTAAATAAGAAGACAGTTTTAAACACTGACCTGTTATTTACATATTCAATAACTGGAGTAACCAAAGAAAGTTACTGACTGAAGTTTAAGAATCTGTTTTACAATATAAAGCAGTTGCTTTTCTCTCCATATGTTCAGATAAGGTGCTGCCCACAGTCTTGCAGAAGGCAGAAGTCAGCATTATTAGCCAAAGTGAATGCAAGAGGAGCTACGGCCCGGTGTCGCCCCGCATGCTGTGTGCTGGCGTCGCTTCAGGAGAACAGGATGCCTGTCGGGTGAGAGAAGATAACAAGCATTGGACTGGGTCCTGCCTCATGGACCAAACATGGGCTTAGTCTCTGGTTTCAGAGCATTATTAGGGCACTGTCTTCTTTATTGCATTAGGTGAGCTATCTCTGTCTTATATAACCAACGTTTGATTGCAGGGGGACTCTGGTGGTCCTCTGTCCTGTCAAGCACACACGGGTGGTCGCTGGTTTCTGACGGGCATTGTGAGTTGGGGTTCCGGCTGTGGCAGGCCCAACCTTCCTGGAGTCTACACCAGAGTGGCCAAGTTCATAGACTGGATCCAAAGGCATATTGACACAAAATGAACAATTGTATAATGCACAGCCAAGCATATTCATCCAATGAACCATAATGAAGTACAGTCCTAAAACAAGCAACGCCATTTTCACCTCAACAGCTGATCCAAAGCAACATTGTTATTTATTGGTCTTGTTAATCATGTTACACTATTATAGTATATTTGTCTTGAACAACAATGTTGTTTGCTGGTTTTTTTTGTAGTTGGAAATCTACATATGAATTCTGACATATAAAGGGGCGTATACCAGAAAGATATAATATTTATAGTTAGTGTAGTATTAATATTTAAATTTTTAAAAATATTTATTTTTGACTTTATATTAATACTCCCATACAAAAACAACAAGTCTATAATATTAATAATGCAAATATTAATTATATTAGAATTTACAATAGTAATATTTTGTATTCATTTCTGAAAATACAATGAGACAGTTTTTAGTTTTTAGTTGATAAAGCATTATTCTGTCTTATACAATAGATATTACATTTAAATGCTTTGTACAGTAAGTGTTTCATGTTCAACACACACACACACATACTCAGCAATACTCTAATAATGATATAAAGTCTCAAAGTAGACCAAGATTTCATAAGTAATCAATACAGTGGGCAGCATGCAGGGATATTGGGTCCGCTTTGTTCTCGGGCTGCATGCCTCGCTGGCTCGTAACGTGAGACACGGGAAAACAACAGGGAAATATTTAATCCACAGTGATTCTTGTTAAGCAACTATTTTAGCTATGCGACGTTGTTTTTAATCCAAAGTAGATGGGCCGGTATAATGATACATTCCTCCCGGCGATTAATTTAATGATGCATTAATCATGCAACACCAGGCTGCCCATTGTGGGCCATGGCACACGCACACGGGAGAAGTTTGCCCACAATTTCTGTCGCACGGATGGCTGTGTGGATTGTACCTGCTCATAGTGCTCCCATTGTGCCGCGGTGCATGCTGGGTCCCGTGCAGCACCTGTTCACGGACGGATACGGAGAGCGAACGCTCGCAGCGCCAGACCCGCTCAGGTCGGGTTTCTCCGGGTATCAAAGGAGTTATCGCACTAGATTTTCGGGCTACTTTCTCTGCCCAAGTTACCGTTCTGTATCGCTGCAAAGGAGCCATAAGAGACCTGGCAATGAGGAATTTTCCCAAAAACAGGAGTTGCGAAGTTTACAGCGTGTCCGGTTTGGGACCCTGCGCCCCCGCTGGTTCACCTGCACAGGTAGAGACTTCCATCAGCACCGCGCTCGTATGCGTATCGGATAAGGCTAATGTATGACAATTATGATGTTTTGATCAAATCTCTAATGTTTATTATCATTAAACATAAATGCATTTATTTGTTTTTCCTTTTGTGGAATGCATAGACTTTTGTGTATATTATTAACCGCATTTCTTCTGCGATAATCACTTTAAACTTCTTAGTTACACGAGTGGGCTGCCTGTGTATAAGTGTCGGTCTTTATGGTGTCATGAATATGCTTGTCAAACTGATGGAGAGCTGCACCGCTGAGAGGGGTCGTGGGAAAGCGGACCCTCAAATTACGCTTTGTGCGACCCCGCGGGGGAATCCCACCAGGATATCCTTGTTCCACGACCCCTTCCTCCTTATGAAAAGATGTTCAGAATGAGGCAGGGGAACGGCAATTAAATGCGACATGTTGCTTATTGCATGATGATAGAAATGAAAAAGGATCATAACTTAAATGCTTATTCGTTTCAAAAAGAAAATACAGACCGTTTCTCTAACGCTAGGTTTTGTTTTCCGTTTGGTTGTTTTTAGGAACCAAATAATAACGTTTAAAGAACGTTTTTTTTTGGATTGCTTATTTCCAAAACTTTCCGAGAAAGTGTTTAAAACGATCGTTCTCTAATGGTTATTTTTACACCCATAAAATTACGTTTTAGAACGTTCTGGGAACCAAAATTGTTAGCTGAAAAGTGTCACCAAATGAATAGAAAATATTCATGCAAAGTTTCTGAACATGTGTTTAGCAGGACTCTGTGACAAAGCCCTCCCAGACGTCAAGTGCAAGTAACAGCGAGTCACAAGCTGGGTCTGACATCAAAAGCCCCGGGGGCAAGAGAGCAGATTGCGGGGCATGGAGTAAGTGGGCGCTGAGAACTGCCCCCATCCTCCCCCTCTCGGCTGCCATTGCACTGACACTTCATTTCCTTGCATGTAAGTTCAGAGTCTCTGCTGAAGAGAAAAATATGGTCCAATATATCTAGTCAAGTGTCTCATACTTGATTATCCAAGGTGGCATTTTTTTTTAAATTGTATGAATTTCATTGAAGTTTTAAAATAAATTTGAATGCATTTCTGTGTTGTAGTATTGTTTTCTTTGTGTTATTTAAAAATGTGTTATCAAATCATCTTTTAATAAGTTTTCTTGTGTTTGTAGCTTCTCCATCTTCCTCAGTGTTCTACCTTGGAGGAAGCGTTGAGTTCTCCAACCTCAGCTTCTCTCCAGATCTGACCGACCCAACGTCTACACAGTTCCGCCTCCAGTCTCAGGCGCTAAGCCATTACGTAAGCATAACCATACATAACAGTCTGTCTGTGCCACTTAGCAACAATGCCGGTTTCTCCGTGATCTCTCTGGAATGTGGCTGATCTCCAGAGACCACTCAAGGATGAAGCTCACCCCTGGCACCAAGTCCGTCAGAGCTGCTGGTCCAGTGGTGTGCTCGTACCCAGTTGTCCGCCTTTTAAATGTAAAGCAGGCTCTAAGAACAGCCCTTCTGAGCCTTCGGCCGCTCTGTGGCCCTCTTAAATGTAAAGCCAGCTGTAACTGGAGCCCAACTTGGTGTGAGGCAGTGCGGTGAGACTGGCCCCCAGAGGACCGCAGCTTTTCAGCGCTGAGGACAAGAAAACTGTTTGTGAGAGGGACAGAGCCCGGGCAGGTTGAGTGAGAGGAAGAGCTGTCCTTCAATACAAACATTGTCTGTGGGCTTCCTCACTCACAATCAGATGCTCTGTGCCTCCTTGCTAAGAGGCTGCAGCCAAAAGAGAGAAGAAAGGTAGACTAGGGGACATAGTAGGCCAGGGAACGAGAGAGAGAGAGAAGGTAAAGATGTAGGGCACAGAGAGAGAGAGACAGTAAAGTAGAGTTAAAGCAAACTAAGGCCAAAAGGAGCAGTGTGTGCCACTATCATGGGAATGGTTGGCATTTGTGTCAGCATTAGGCACAAGATTATTAAAGGCTAAGTGTTTTTAGAGAAGATGGGACAAACGGCCAAGCGACCCGGCTGACAGGGAACATTTTCAGAACGTTGGCTAATGTTCTTTAAAAATGCACTCAAAGATATCAAAAAACATTCTTGCAGTAATGTTAGAACCTTTTTAGCATGATATGTCATATATGAAAAACGTTAATCTTAATTTGGTATTGGAATGTTAAAAAACATCACAGATTTTAAAATTTGTTTGAAAAAAAACAGCTTAGAATTAATCAATAACGTTATTATAATGTCTAAAAAAAGGAGGTTTTGAACATTCCTAAAACTTTCAAAATAGCATTTTGAATGTTTTGATTAGCCTTAGCATAACCTGGGTTACCGTTAATCCTGTTAAATGGTGAGTAAATGAGAACAGGGATGTGCTACAAGTGTGTGCCCTTGCTTATTAAAGTTAAGCCCACTGCCCGCCCACTCCCTCTCACACTTCAGCGTGACATTGAGTCCCAGACAATGACGCTGTTGTTGCTCAAAGCTCTTGTTGCTCAAAGCCAATCGCAGAAGAACAGAGCTTTTGTGCCAAGGCTGCAGGTCTCGCCCGGGCCACCGATGTCTCACCTTCTTTAGTGATGTCACACCTGCTGTGGCTGTGACCTCACTATGATGTCCTAAAACACTGTACATACCACAGGAAAAGAACAGGCGGAAACTTTGTCTTGGTGACCTTGACCTTGGTTTGTTTATATCATGCAAAAATAGAAGAGTGGACAAAACAGAAATAGAATGATTGATGTTTTGACATTGTAACCTGTTATGTCATGCTGTCTTTTGTCATTTCTTTACTTCCTGTTGGTTTACATGCTGTTACCATGGATTTAAGTTCTCAGAGTTGTATGATTCATCACCATGGAGGTCGTATTACCAACACTCAGGAATTATTGCATTTAGGTGAGTTTGTACAATAATTACATGCATAATGATGTCGGAATGTTCACAAACGTTATAAACTATATAACTTTTGTCGTAACTTGCACCATTTGTGTTCAGAATTAATAAACCTAATTTGCTTGTTATGGGGATTTAAAACAATATAATTATGTACTGATAGGAAAATAGCACCTATTATTGTTGAGCTGTTTTTTAAAAATTTGAAAACAATATTCTTGGATAGTAGTTTAGGTTTTATTCACAGTATCTGAGGCGTACTGGTAATTACCACAGATAGAGTAATAGAATAATGATTCATCAAATAATGTTTTGTGATAACTGACATGCAACGGATGCTTTCAACAGAGCTTAAATTGTTTTATTTGTTAAATTGTCACCTATGAAATTGCTGAAAAAATTAATAAATAAGAATGCTGAAATTTTAAATGAGTTTAATAGGAAAATTGGAAAAAAGTCTCCAACCTAAAAAAAGAATTCTCTTATGACTTGAATTGTATTGTGTGATGTGTCAGTCATGCGCTGATGGGGTCACTCAAGGTCATCTTTGCCAAACTTGCGGACACAATGAATTGGATGTATCAGAGAAAGCCTTATTGCACAAACTGCAAACGTGTTAGTCAGAGGAATTTGATGTTTCTATGTCAAAATACATTCAACATCTGTTAACTGAAAATGTTTCTTAAAAACCATAAATGTGTGATTTTATTGTTAAGTTCTAGCTTTGCCATCTTGTTAAAAGTCGTGTCCTGTTGACAGTGAAGGAGTGGAAGGTCTGTGTGTCTACTACTGGAGTAAATTCTCTGCTCCTCCTCTTATATCTGATGAAATCCGGAGAGTGAACCCGGCTCGACTTCAGCGCCGTCTACCTGGAACCAACAAGGTCCTCTTTAGCAAGAACGAGGAACGTTACTACCTGGAAAAGGATGAGGACACACTACGTCTGCTGGGTAAAACAGCATTTCCCATAATCCTCTCTGTTTTGTTTATACCTGTGCAAAGACATTTTTTAACATACGTTTTGCAGGTTTGAATCCAGATGATGTTGGTGATGCTGATGATGACGATGATGAAGATTCAGATGACAAAGCGGAAAAGATAAAGAACCCAAACTCTTTACAGAGTGGCAAGTGGCAGTTGGGGCTACAGGGTACAATCATAATACACTGTAAAGCCTGTTCAGTTTACTCAAATGATTAACGAGCAGTGACTCATTTGATTTGCCAAACTTTGACTAAAGAAAGTTCTTCTGTATCCTCCATGATGCATTTTGTACCATGAGTGACGAAAACCAATAGGCTACAAATCGGTGAGGCAATTCAGATGCAACCATGTTCCATTAATCTTCTGAGTAAACTTCAAAGTAGTCACTCAAGCCAAGCAGGTTTTACAGTGTACTATCTCTACTAGCTAAAAACATCATAAAAACTCCTCTGCAGTCATTATTGTGATTGTATTCCTGATTCATTCATTCTGATCACGTCTTGTTTCCATTTGATAACAGCCATGTCTTTTGACCTGTATGCTAAGTATGGAAACAATCGCACACTCAGTCTTGTGAGTCCCAAGAAACCGTATTATCAGTGGCGGCTTCGGGTTCCGTCCGGCCATGTTGTACGGCTGGATATTCTGACTCTTCAAGGGGCGACACCGGGTAGCTGCACTGCCAACAAACTGTCTGCATATGACTTCCTGCTACCGCTTCAGAACAAGATCATCGCCAGGTGAGCGTGACATCCGTGGGAAATCAATTCTGACCATTTGATTGGTTGGTTGTGTCATACTGCATAAATTCCACCAGTCCTTCAGTGGTGGTTTTTTTAGCATGCTGTGAAAGTGTTGCATAAATTGAAAGTCATGCAAATGTGCAGTTAGATGTTCTTCATGGTCACTCTGTCGTGGTCATAGTAAACAGCTACAAAACATCAAACATCTTCTCTGATGTTCTCAGATGGTGTGGTCTTCCAATATCAGGAACGTCTCCTGTTATGAAGCTGACATCATCTGGAAATGTCATGCTTGTGACGTTTTCCTTCAGTCGACAGAGGCAAGGAGCCATCTTCAAAGCCTATTTCCAGGCTATACCCAAAACTGGTGTGTGAATTAGCGGTCAGCATAAGACGCTATCGTTTTATTCATTATTCCGCTCAAATGTTTGGAATTCTTTTGGTTTCCGTGTCACTGTTTTTCTATAGAGTGTGGCGGTTTCCTCA
Organism: Ambastaia sidthimunki; assembly: GCA_036877625.1. Lineage (NCBI taxonomy): Eukaryota > Metazoa > Chordata > Actinopteri > Cypriniformes > Botiidae > Ambastaia > Ambastaia sidthimunki. The sequence goes on from JAZGTK010021046.1 coordinate 9,779, forward strand.
CTGCATGGAATGGCACGGTAACGTCCCCTTATTACCCTGCCTACTACCCTCCAAATGTGGACTGTAACTGGAAAATCAGGGTGAGCTCAGGCTAACGGCTTTCCCATGAGTCTCCTCGGTGGTGTTAACATGCATGCCCTATGAACCCTATTCAGAGATCTGGGATGCTCCTTCTTTGAGCTGGGGACTGCAGGGTGGGCCGCTGCTTTGTGTGAGAGTTCATCCTTTGAGAATCCGGTTTCTTTTTTAGGCTCCGTTGCCGGGATACCTTCTCTCCGTGACCATTGTGATGCTGGACATTCAGGATTCGCCGGCCGCCAGCACCTGTGAGAAAGACTGGCTGGAAATAGGTGGCGTCAAGTGAGTGCGACGTCTTTCATATGCTAATTGATAGCAAACACAGTGTGCTTACCTTAGTATGAAAGCTGGCCGTTAAAGTGCACCTGGTTTATGGTACGTCATTGGATGCACAATATTTGTATGCATGTTCCCCACTATCAGGGAACGTTCTTAGAATGTTGGCTAACATTCTCTAACAGTTCTCTTAAAGTTATAAAGAAAAAACAATATTCTTGATTGTTGGGGGAATGTTTGAAAACGTCTGAAGTTTGAATAACGTTTTAATGCTATCTAAAAAAACATTTTAGAACTTTCAAAATGACATTTTTTATGTTTTTGTTACCTAAAAGTTATGTTAGGAAAACATTCTTATACCCTAAAATTGTTTGGTTTTCATGTGCTAATTGCTAGCAAAACCAGTGTGCTTACCTTAGTTATGAATGCTGACACTTAAAGTCCACTTGGTCTTTGATGTCATTTGATTCATAGACTCTGTAACCCCATTGGCGACAGCAGCAGAAAGAGAATCTATTCATCGCCCGTCCTGTTACACTTTCACTCAGATGAATCTTTGACTCACAAAGGTTTCTACCTAATCTACAGAGCCTTCTCTCCTGAAAGCGGTGAGTGAACATACTACTACATACTAC
>JAZGTK010021047.1:0-10767 GCA_036877625.1 Ambastaia sidthimunki
ATTCAATTATTCTCTTTGAATTTAATGGAACATTAGGGAATCCGTCTGAAATTGATATCGGGCACAAACTATTACTGAGTTAATTATTGCTCCAGGTAGTTTCCCAGCACTGACTCTACATATATATATATACACTCTATTTTTCTGTCTGGGCCTGGAAATATTCAGGAAGAATTGCCTGTGATTAATTGATATGGTGATTTGATAGAGATAGAGAGTGGAGATGATAATATCCGAGGTTGGAAAATCACTAATCAATTGGAACGCCACCTCTAATGATATGTTGTGAGTTTGAAACAATAAGGATGAGTTAATACTTGGTTCATAAACAGATACTATATAGAGATTACTTTAGTGCACCAAAAAAAGAACATCAAGCCTTTATGAATGTTCTGAGGCAACAGACTGCTGGTTAAAAAGAGATATTGACAAGATTCTTGGTTTGTTTGGGGTTTTGTCATTTAAACTTATAATTACATTATCACCACCCTCATAGGGTTGTTGCCCAAGTTGTCTTTGACGATACCCTGGGCATGTCTTGACCAGAGTGTTTTCTAGTGCTCTAGTGAAATTGTCAAAATCATTCATTGAAACATCTCTATTTACTATCCCTGTTTTCAAATATGCTAAAATTCCTCTTATACAATGCAACAATCAGTACAGGAAATTGGTAATATCCCAATCCTCAAAATTCAGGAGTCAAAATTCAAAAAGGTAATACGTAAACATTAAGCTGGACACCTATTTTTTTAATTGATAGTGATATGGGTACCAAAAATACATTGAAATAAATAAATTGTACCTGTTGAACAACACTTGGGTACATAGTTTTTGGTTGTTATTAAGTCATATGTGAGCAAACATATGGGTTGTGACATTGCAAACATGGCATATGTAGCATGTCTGATAATATATTCCTTCTATACACATATGTATTAATCTACTTATCATACGTACAGTAGATACTGCAAAAACGTTTAATAAGTAATTAATTGAATACAATACTCTGGACACAGCATGCAATCTTCTACCAGAAATGTTGTCACAGCTTTTGACATCAACAGCAATGGTGGACAAACAAGCCAGTTGAGACTACATTGCACAAGCCAACAGAATCATATTATATTGTAAATGACAATAAACAAACCTAGCCGGATATTGAATCATCCGTGTGCCAACGTGTGGAAATATGGGTCCTTGCCAGTGCTCAGACTTGTGCATACAACATATAGATTCACAATTTAGGCAGTCAGAAGGCTCACATCGCATGCAGGATGGAAAACAACCCAGATGAATTGTATAACTGTAGAGCTGTTTTGCATTATAAGGATCAACAAGAGTCATTCTTGGAATACACTTGGAATGAAGTCGGAGTTGACTATAAAGTTTCTGGAATCATCACTACTGCAGAAACTTATGGAGAAGTTTGATTAATATTGTAAACATAATTATTTATTCAAATTCATAAAGCAGTTTTATGTTCTAGTCATAATTATGAGTTAGCAGGTGTTTAGGATAAAGTTAAAACTAAGTGTTACTTTCCCTTGCACATGTAGTTTTAATAAGATTATATCACATCTAATCATTCATACAGTCTAGTCGCATAAGCTAAACGCCTGATAAAGTCGATTAACAGAAAACCCAAACAGCATTATGATGTCTTTAACATGTGGGATGTCTATAGTGTTATTTTGAAAAAGGCTTAAAAATTGAACAGAAAGGATCCGTGAACAGTATTTTTTAAAGACATTAAGCAACATTGTCCAGTTCTGACTACGATATCTGCAGAGTTTTTCCGATTTCAGCACTCACAAAAGAAACCTTTTTTCTCCTGTGCCTGTTCTCAGAACACAATCAGTTTTGTCCAAATGGCCCCTTTTGGATAATGATCAATTGCAGTAAAGCTAGCAGAGACTCTGTGGTAATGAGATCCCGTGTTCCTTTCATTCTGTCACAGCACTGGAGATGTTCAGGTCCAGCTGTGGGAATGACAGATGATGAATAAGAGGAGAGTTTTGCTGTAAGAAGAGAATGGGAAAGCAGTTTTATCAGCCGGAGTAAAAACGCTGTGTAATGTGCAGCCTTTTTTCATTAGTCCGGTTTGCAGCCCTTCTGTCTATATCTCTGTGACCACGTATGAAAGAAGGCCAAAATGAGATCATGACAATTGAAAAAATTTCCTGGGATGTCATTCAAATCTAAAAATAAGAGGATGAGTCTATTGTAGGTCTTTTGGCTTGAAAACAGAAAACCGATGTTATGGAAAAGCAAAAAAATCGGAGAATATTATTTGACAGATCATATTTAAAAGTGTCATGATGATGTCCATACAATACTGATACAATATAAGCATATGGACCAATGAGACCTGGCCAGAAATGTGTTATTTTAGTTTAGATTAGTTTACATTAAGTTATTTTACAGGTTCTGTTTAATCCAACGGGATATACAAATGAGAAACATCACCAGTAATTTATGATACATGAGACAATAAAGCTCACAGTACTGCAATGCAAGGTTCAAGTGTAAGATATAGTATATGAGCTAAAGCGAAGTACTGCAATTGTGCAAAAATGCAGCAGGAAAATAAAAGATTTAAACATTTTCATGATTTTTACTTCATTTAATCATTTACTGTATTTTCTCCTAAACTGGTGGGAAAAAAATTGGAAAATAATTAGAGAGAGAGAAAGCTGAGAATGGGGTTAGGAAACGGCATAGACTTTCTGTAGGAAAACCATGCCTACTGTATCACAAGCATGTGTAGTACTTCATTGCCCCCGTAATTCTAACATTAACTGCAGGTATCCAGTTTAATATGTAAATGCCAGAGATGTACTTACTGCAAGAGTGTCTGTATTAAAAGACTCTGTTTAGGTGTTTTTCAATGGTTTTGACAACACCACCAGAACTCATAAAGATGGCTGAATTCTAATGTTAATGTCAGTCTCACAGACAGCTGAAAGCTGTTATTTCTCCTTATCTCCATACTCCAATGGACCTGAAGAAGGCAGTCGGCAGCCCTCGTGCACGTCTCACTCTGAGTGACAGCCTGCCATGTACCGCGGTAAAAAAAGCACTGCCAATACCTCACAATCTGACGGTGTCAACGGTAAGTAAACGCTGGCTGTATGATATGACTACTGAGCTGTATTTATTTTAAGGGTCTGCGTGAACGCCATGTTTACAACAAAGTTTAAGAACGTTAAACAGATTAAATATCTAAAAAGAATGGAGATTTTAATTTTTTCTCGCTCACATAATCTGTTTCTGTTTATATATTCTCAGTTCTTCCTGTGAAACTGCTATAAAGGCTCAGGAAGTGGGTGAATGATAGGCTGGGCTTGTGAGTCTTGTCATATTTGCCATATGATAATCATTAATTCACTCACTTCACTTCCAGACTAGCCACTGACCCTGTCTGACCCAGAACAAATTGATTCTGCGTCTGAACATGAGGCAGGGCTGTATAAGGCTAAAATCAGCACAAGTTTAAAAATACAGCGGAATAAGAGGACGAAAACAAAATGTGTGTTCTGTTCCAAAACTTTCCAAGCTTTCAAGTCAAGAACCACGGCTGGAATAGAACCCCATATGTAACCAACCTGAATTGTCCTACATAGGCAGCAACTACATAGGCAGCAAAACAGCAACCCGTTTTTTTCCACTCTGTATTATGGGTGTAATACAGAGTGGAAAAAACAGGTCGAAAATGTAAACGAGCTGGGAGAAAAATCTGTTTAAAAAATAATCTAATTTAAAATGTACAATTATATATTGCTGCATTGCATTCTGGAACTGGGTTCATCAGGTACATGATGCCTTGTATTTGTATTTGTACATGTATTTGGCCAAAAGACCATCTTACATCTTATGCAACTTCCTTTCCAGCTGGAGAACACCTACAGTATGAGAAACAGAAAGCAGAAGAGAACTGGAAATAGAATATGAGGGAGAAATAAGCAAAAAAACATAAAACCACCCTCTGTGTTTGCAGAGTGAAGCATACACGGTTTGGTTGAGGGGGTATTTAAGTTTGGGAAAAGATAAATGGTTCCAATGAGTCAGTTTGATGGAACAGCTGTAAGAAAGCAAGAGAGAATGACACAGGGCCTGTGAGAAGCTGTAATTTAATAGCCTAATTTCCTGCCTGGCCCTGCAGAAATATCTCTCTGACGATGACAGTTGATGAAAATGCACCAGGATTTTGATTTGCTCCCCAGTGGAGGACAAGTTCAGACCTATCTCCACTGAGGTCCCTCAGGCAAGCATGTTCGGGTGGATGAGTTTGTGTCTGGCTCAGGTTGTGTGTGTGTCTGTCTGTGGGGCAGCTGCAACACAAGAACACATGCGTCGATCATCTGTACAATATGATTTGCTCTCTCATGAATAACGTTACATCATAAAAAATAACATTATATTTTAACATCCTTGCGTCCTATGATTACTAAAGGAATAATTCGCCATACAATGAAAATTCTGTCAATATTTATACAGTCTCATGTTGCTGTACACCTGTATGCTGTTATTTTTTTTCTTGTGGTATGCAAAGAAAAATTGTTCCAAAAAGGGTAAAAAAAACTTTCATATTGTTATTATTTTTTGATGTTTTTTAAAGCTTTACATCTAATGGTTACTGTAATCTGTAATTGTATGGAAAGATATAATTTACCATCTTTAAAAACTCCTGTTTCATCTTTTACAGAAATAAAATAATTTAAACAGCTTGAAATGAACAGTTTTTACTTTTTGATCCATCTGTTCAAACCTGGTCAATTTTAAGGGTAACATATGGACAAAACTTTGTAATAATTTTAATCTTGTGGTTTTTTTTGTTTTGTTACAGTGCTAGTAAAACAAATTAGGTCAATAGCTAGTATTACACTTGTGTTACACACATATCACAGTTTTTTGTTTTTCAATATGTCCAGTGTACTTTGTGAACTTACAGAAAACATATGTAAATCAGATCAATAGGATATCCATATATACAGTGCCTACAGCTGTACAAAGTCACCAAGCAGTTTGCTTAATCTAATAACTGATATCAATAGTTTATTTGGAAACCAAGTGAAGCAAAAAAGAAACCAGTGTAATTAGATTGGCACAGCTTGCCTCGCCCGTCTTCTCCTTTCTATTCACTTACAATTAATGACATGTGTCATTATGGCAGCCAAAGGGCGAGTCATAGGGAATAAATTAATGGCATCTCAGCTCTGAGAAAATATTTCACGCTGAACGATAAACACATATTTGTGTGGAGTCGCCATCAGCTCTGGCAGATTTTAATAATGGATAAAGGACACCTAGCAGAAAAAACATGTATGAAATAGTTGTTATAATGTTTGTTTTGAGGTTTCTAGACACACAGGGGAGACTTCTAAATTTTAAATATTTTAAAGTAATAATTATAGTTTTTTGTTTGCCAAATTAAATTTGCATAGCTAAATTTGAGAATCCAAGAGACGACAAGAGATAACCCAGCAGGAGGACGTTGTTTAAGTGGATTAAGAGTTAGTAGTATACTACACAATTGTCACATAACTTTATTACCTGCATGTTTAATTCATCTACTTGTGTCTAGTTATTAGAAATAAAACTGGTTATTTTGCATTTTTAATTAAATTTGGGGTCAAAATATTCAATTAAATAATAAACCGATAAAAGGTCAAATTAGGCATGTTGCATTGTGGGATATTTTGATATCCAAACACTGTTATATTCCAAACACTGGCTTGTTGTCCATGTTTTGCATTTAGCTCATATAGAATATCTGCATACTATTCACAGTGGACTACACTACAAAAATAGTCATAGTTTGCTACTCTGAGCGCAGCCAATATCTGCAATACTAACTCTGAGACCTCATGACTCATCACTTCCTCTAGTGCCAAAGGCTAACTTGTCAGGATTGTGTTAGTGGAGTGACGTGCTAAGAAATGGCCAAACAAACACAGCAGTTATTTACATTGTGTCCAGCCAGCCATTCAGACTTGAGTCAGATATACTAGCTGCACTCACAGACAGCAGGTGAGCTCATAAAAGCTTTCTTCCTGTAGCTGGAGGGCACTATAAGAAAATTCATCGAGAGAATGTGGCGAGCATGAGGAAAGGAAAAAAGCAACAGAACAGTTATATAGAGAACCGTAGCAGAGGAAGTCTCTATATATTTTCAAATAAAAATGTTTCCTCAACATCTTTTCCTCTGTGGTATAAACAATTATATTGCATAGAAATTACTACTCAAAAGAAGACACTTATATTAAATGGCACTGAGACCGGACTTCCACACTGGTCAGGTCAGAGCAACACGAAATAGAAAAGATCAACACAAAACACAAGACTCAACAGAAAATCTGTGTCGGCCACAATGCGTGCTGGCTTCCTTGTGAATTATTGAGCCATTGTGTGCTCTAATTGTGTCTTGCCAAACACATCTATTGGTATTCATAGAATTCATGTGCAAGTAAATGTTTCTTTCCATCCACAGGTGTGTACAGTAATTGAGGAGGCTGTACGAATGCCGCCACAAGTGTCGATGGAGGAGGAAAATCTCAGAGCGCTGCCAAAGTATTTGGGCACCGGTCTCAAATCCATAATTAACCTCTCAGGTCTTTCAGAAGACCATTATAGTGAAGAATAATTCACAGGAGCTTCTGTCTTTATGTCTGCAGCTGTGTCCCCACTACACTTTAATGTGTTTATTCACTGGTTCCTCAGAGTGTCCGCTCATAATGTTCTTCTCAGGTGATGGAACAGATACATTCATGATGGCCATTGCCAGGTCTCAGTCGCCTCTTGGCCAACAGAGGCCTTGTTATGAAGAAAAATGGAGGGAGGTTGAAAGCAGAAGCTTCTAGAAGGATGGATGGCTGATTTCCAGTACGTGACCTTTTTGTGCATCTGCAAGGGCATCTGTGTTGTTTTTGTAGCTGCGGGTGAATCGCTCAAGCCCTCGAAGAGCAGAGATATGTCACTGTCCGCACAGTTTGACTAGGGAGAAAGAGACTTCATTACAGACCTGTGAGATAAAACTGGCCAAGACAAAAGACAACAAAACCAAGTGGTTTTATTGTCGTTATTTAGCACGTCTTTCTCTGGCCGAAGAACCCTCACTGGAGCTCTTTGGTTTTCTCTCCACAGTCCAACGCTAAGCCAAAGAGTGATTAATTACACTAACAGTACCAATGCTAAACTAGTGCAACATGCTGTTGATCAAACATACAATTACCAGCAGGCCTGTAATTAGCACTTTAGAGGATAACTGTTTACTGCATCTCTTCACCTCTGCGGCACCTGTAAACACATACTGATGCTAATTCGCTGGCACTGTATTAATGGTTGGATTGAGCTGGCTTGTGCTGACCAGTGTGTCATTTCATTGGCTCTTTAAAACCCACAGAGCATTGTAATAGCTACCCTAGTTGTTTTTGTTAACATCTTGGTGCCACAGGCACAGCTATTGAGCCAGGAACTTTCAGCTTTGAAAAAGACGTTTATTAAAACTAGATATTCTCTTTAAGAACATTTGGCTAATCCTTACCACTGTCATGCGGTTTAATCTTAACCAAAACTCATTAAAACAGTAACAGAATATCACAAAAGACTTTCCAGCCAATAGGCTCAACGTTAACATGATTAAATCATTGATCCCCCAGTAAAGCTTCAGGCCTCTAGGTGCAAAATGACCTTTTAATAAAATCAGAGAAATCTGGTTACCCTGAAAATAACTGATCAAAGTTTAAGGTCAGGACTGTAGTGGCATTTTATCCATGTGTCTGCAAAAAGGTATTTATTTATCCTTTTCCTTCCTCCACCAAGTAGAGATTTGCTAGCGTGCTGGAGGCCTAATTGCAATCCTGTACGAGACAGACCCATCTCTGCTTTTCATTACACCCAGGGGAAGGATCTCCATCAAAGTCCACATCAGCTTTCAAAGCCATGATTCTGGGCAAGAGCACATTTTCATTATGGTGCTCTCAACTGCCATTGGACAAACTGGCTAGTGCCCTCAATCTGAAGATCACATGCGTATTAGAGACACTCTAAAGTGCACGAGGCTCTGATAGGCAATCAGCACAGATCCAAAGCTCTGAACATTAAAACTGTGAGGAGGACTTAATTATTTTTATCTTAAATGTAGCAATACAACAATCATACTGGGAAAGTATAGAAGTCTTATGATTTCAGAAGCTGGTTCTATAGCTGTGTTCATTATATTCAGACATAACTGGAAAATCTTAAATCTTTATACCTTATTAAAAATGCAAAGAAAGACCAATCCAAGAGATTGGAGGAGATCAAGCTATTCCCTCTGTAACACTGTGAGGATCGCAATTGTCTTCTCATATAGCCCGAAATAAATGTCTTGCTTTCAGAAAGCCTCTTTTTTATTAATGAGACTAGATGAAATACCACTTCATTTCAAATTTAATTACAGGCCATAATATTTCTTTCCCTGAACCAGTTCTTAATATGATTCTGAGCACAAATGAATATACTGTGTTCAAAACATTTACATTTATTGGTTTGATCACCTAAACTTCTGCCAGTCAACTTACAAATATGATAAAGGCAAATCAAATGACAAACATTTAAGTCTTAATGTGAGTCTTAATGTGTAATTGGAATTTGATTAAAAATATCTAATTAGTTGTTTTCTGGCCTGGTCAATGTCCAATCATATTACAATCTTATAGGTTTACATGCTCTACAGATGGACATGTTTCATTATTCATGGTAACCATCATATTCCAACAAAGTGCACTGAGAACCACTTCAAATGAACTTTCCAGAGGATTTCTATCTACACCTGGGCTAAACTGAGACATGTATTCTTTCATTTTATAATAAAGGAACATTTATCTTATTAATGTTAACTGATAATTTCTGCAATTGACTTCAGGCCCAAAAGCAGTGAAGGCTTTTAAAAGTTAGGCACTCACTTGTGTTTTATGGCTAAACAGTTCATAGTACAATAAAAAGAAAAGAAAAACAAGCAATTATCTTACCTAAAATTAATTTATAGCTTAACACAGCCGGTAAGTTCCAACAAATTAACTCTCTGCTACTGTCAGTGAAATTAAGAAGCAGAGAGAGAAAGAGAAAGAGAGAGAGATGCTGACTCGGCAGTTTGCTGCAAAGCGATGCTGTTGGCTACATTTTGATGATGAGAGATAAATAAAGCAAATCTGATATATTACACGACACATAACGCTACTCTAATTAATTATAATTAATCATTTTGCAGCGTTCTGTGGCTTTATTCTAAAAAATACAGGCAGTTTGATGCACCGCCAAAGTCTGGAACAGTCTGTGGATCATCTCATTACTGAACAGAATCTGATCTGGGGTCAGTCAGATGATGGGAGGGTTTCTGAACGTGTCTGGCTTGTTCAGCTCCGCAGATGGAATTTCATCTTAATTGACAGTTATCTCGCTTCATTTGTCAAGCGGACAGATGCTTGGATACGGGGTCTACCTATAATAGTGACTCCAGAGCTGCATGCAGGATGTCTGAGCTACAAGTTGAAGATGTTTGAAAGATGCCCTCTAGATGGGTCAGTTAATATGTCACGGTGGCCAGTTGTACAACCATTCCATCCTGTTTTTATGTTTCCCCCTGTATTCGTAGAACAAGAAGTGAATAATCTGTCCACACATTGATCTGCACACTGAACTGTCAGGTCAGGCCTGTATTGGTGCTGTACATTTCATCTGTCATTTACTGACAGAATTTTGACATGACTTGTGTAGCATTAACAAGAGAAAACCACACACCTCTGACCTTATTGAACCTGTTTTTTTTCTGTTCCTCTGAAGTGAGTCCATTTCAGGTTTTCTGGATGTATCTAGGGGCGTCTCAATTGAGAGGAAGACATCTCGAAGGAGATACAGGTATAGATCTTCAGTTTCTGTCTAGATGTTGATCGAGACCAAATGGATCTGGATTTATTGTACAAGCTTCTCATGCATTGTGTATGTGCAGTAAAAGCCGGACACAGAGCTAGGTGGTGGAGTCAGCAGTTTTACACAGATCTGTTGTTTATCTTTACACTCGGTTCAGTAAATAAAGCATCTGCTGTCCTGTGTCCCCAAGCATTTGGTGCCACATATTACAGTTTGAGAAAGTCTAGGTGCTGTAGTAAGATAATATTTAATTCTTGTACAGAACTACACTACACAATGCTGTTAGGGTACTGTTGGAGGTAATCAGGGGTTGCTATGTGGTTGCCAAGGTGTTTTAAGTGGCTTGCTCAGGGTAGTTGTTCCAAGTAAAAAGAGCCCAGACCCAAGTTTCTATCATATTCTGGTCCCCTGGATACAACACAGCTCAGATCACTTTTTATTATCAGGTCAAGTTTATGTATTTTTTTTTTTTATATATATATATTTTATCATCCACTAGCCAAAAAATACTAGCACACTTCTACTCCGCAAGCTGCAAGAACTGAGGTATCATTCATGTCCATAGTCTAAGATACATTATAAAGTTTAATACTTGGGGTTTGTTCAAATCCCCCAGCACACACCACAACAACTCAAGAGTTACTTCTGAATCCTGTTCACTAGTATAGACATAAACACCATACATATCCAGATACTGAAAGCCTGTAGGGAGCGCAGTTTCTGAGCAATAGCATAATGTTGTCTTTAGAGAGCTTTGGATGCTGAGAAAAATCACTCATGGAATCAGTGATGTATACATTAAGGGAGGGCTGGTGAGGGAAAAATGGGATTGGAGGAGTCCTTCCCACAGCAACAGAC
>JAZGTK010021048.1:0-10767 GCA_036877625.1 Ambastaia sidthimunki
ACAGCCCTATGTGTTTGTTACTTTTGTATTGTTTTGTTAGTAGGCTGCCATCTCTGTTTGTGACTGTTCCCGCGCAGGCATCGAGTGCGTGATTCTACGTGACGTCCTTGAATTTTGACTACGTGAATTTTTTTAAAACAAATTAATTAAACTGAAAAAAGTAACTAAATATTAATGTGTACATTTATAAAGTAATGCGTTACTTTACTCGTTACTTCAGAAAAGTAATATTATTACGTAACTCGCGTTAGTTGTAATGCGTTACCCCCAACACTGGTTATGGGTAACCATAACTGACAAATACATGTCACTTGACTTTATAAATTGTAATATTTGAAATTTTGATAAAATCATTACAGCCTTGGTAAGCATAAGACACAACATTTAGAAAGTAAATAATTTTAAATATTCCATATTTTGGCCACTAGTGAGTCCGTCTGTCTTTCCTTTTTTTTAAGCTTTTAAGCTTTACAAATTACTAAAATATTAATTTTTTTCAAACTTTTTATACTTGTCCCTGTTATTTTCCTAAACGTAAATTGCCACTTCAGGCAGCATACTAAGCCACACTTAAAATAGTTTACAAATAAAAAGTTTAATAAAATAAATATTTCAAATAAAGTAATATAAAAATAAAATGTAAATTAAAAAATAAAATAAAGAAGCCATACACAAAAAAACAGGAATTCCCAATTTGACCAGTTAGCTTAGTTATTTAATGTGGTGTGTAATGCTTATACATTCTCAAACGATATTGTACGATTTCTAATCAGGCACTGACAGAAACACCCGACACCGATGAGGTCTCACCAGTAGGTTGAGTGTACGGTGTTGAGATCTGTAGGCAGGAGACTATTTAACAGTTTCGGCTGTTCAGCTGATCAAAATGACGCTGTTAAAGTGTCAGCACTGCGTTGGACAGGATAAAGCAGCGGAGGACACACAACATGTGGAGGTTTGTGTTTAATAAAGAAACATCAGTGCTTGTTTTCACTATTCAAGCGCTTGAGTTTATGTGAGCTGGATGGCTAACGTTAGCACTGCTGAGATTATTCACATTTTATACTTTTGTATGATTGTTGCAAAAAATACAAGAACATACATTACACATTTCAAACATCTTGACCAAAATGAAACAAATACGTACATAAAATATGTACACTTACTCTTGCATAGTTTGAAGAGAATGGGAACGTGACGTCAGCAAGGCAATGCATATAGGGACTTTAGGACACGGCAGCTGCGATGTATACTTTGTTGTTTAGTTTTTTTAATTCAGTTTTATTTATATGACCCGTTTAACAATGTTGCATTGCTTCAAAGCAGCTTTACATATACTTTTTTTTTTATGTTTTATTCTTTATTATAATAATCAAACATGTACAACAGGGAAGACCAAATATTATTGTCATAAAAATTATTGCACATTTTTATTGTTCACTATAAAAAGTATATTAATAAAACTAATTAGGGATACTAAAACTGTAGTTGGTTATAAAGAGTTGACTGAACTGATGATAACTACAAAACATTTGGACCATTTGAATAAATGGACATGCATTAGAAATCCCTGTCATTGCGTGTGAAGGCTCATATCTCTCTGAATGGTATGAGTGGGTAATGTATTCAGACTGTGTACTAAAACAATATGTACTTCTGAGACTCTGCAACGTTTAGTCAATTAACATGATAGTTGTGGTCTACTGGTTAAGGAGTTGGGCTTGTAATCAGTAGGTTGCTGGTTCGATTCCAGCGCCGGCAAGTAGCAACTGAAGTGTCCTTGAGCGATTGATCCCTGCAGTGATAGCTGCCCACTGCTCCTGGTGTGTGTGTGTGTGTGTTCACTACTTGCAGTGTGTGTTATGGGTAACCGTAACTGACAAAAAACATGTCACTTTCACTATAGCTGAATCAGATGTGTTTAGGAAACTTTGTTTGTTGTTTTGAGATAAGTATCATATTAATCAAGAAATGCCGTTCTAGATTACATGGAGATAATATTTTATAGGATAGGGATATAGGGGATTTGCAATAATACTATAAAATATTTGAACATTGCATAATGAAAGGGAGACAAAGAAATAGTAGTCTTTAGGACTGTAATTAGATCAATATGCTTAGAATAATATTAACAATTTACAAAAACCGAAGCCAAGTTGAATGTTAGCAGTCTCCCAGTAAGCAAGCCAACAGGGCTTCCATTGGAGGAACCAAAACTCCAATGAAGTATAGATGGAGAGAAAAACCTTGGAAGAAACCAGGTTCATCTGAGAGGGCCAGTTCTCGTGTGGCACGTTAAAGCTGCAGCTTGTAACTTAGATAGAAAACGAAGAGCTGATATTACTAAATTATAATTTTTTATTGATTTAAATAATTTTGTATTGATTTTACTACAGGTGAGTCTGTAGTCTTGGAAGTAGATGTTAAAGTTTGTATTATGTCACTAAAAACATGTTCTTGCTGCCTTAACTGCCCAGGTATGGAAAACATATGTTAAATAGATTATGAAACCGTATAACATAAAACATGTTATCTATATATGAACAGCATATTCTGTATTATCAGCGTTATTCATGTGGCATACCACCTGTTACATAATAAATGACAAAAAGTACCTCATCTCTATTTGTGTATCAAAAGTTAAATAAAAACACATTGCATCTAAAAGTTTGTTGTTACTGTAAATAGCCTATAACAGGTGTAAGATGTAAAGCAGCAGTGTGACCCTCATATATTACACACATGCAACACCATTCAAGATGTCAAAAATCTCTTTGCAAATAACCTCTTCAATGTCTTTGCATAAAACTTGCCAAATTTGGTGGCAGTCCAATAAATCTCCTAGGAGGATTATTTTAAAATTTAGAGCCTGGACCTTCTTTTGGGCAGAGCTAATTAATGTACTTTTGAAAGTTGTCTGGCTTGATGAGAACAATATATGTACCAAGTGTGGTAACCATAGATAAAAACTATCCCCATCACTATAGTCAAAAAGGGGTGCTACAGAGCGCCCCACCACGCCCATGTCTAAGCTTTTACCGATGCTTAACAGTCAACCAGTATGATGTGTGTACCAAATTTCAGACCATTTTAAGCATGTAGCCTCAAATACAACTGAATGTAGTTTTAAAGCTTGTCACGTCACCATGGCAACATAATTTAAGATTATCATGTTATTCTGACCAAGTCAGAATAAGTGTGGTTTACTAATGTAGACATTTTGGATGGCAGAAAATCTTGCCCCCAGGATACAGTCATCTCCTGTGTCGACATGAGCTACTGGAAATGTCAATTGATTCAGAAAACTTTCGAGCGGCTCTGAAATTGCAGCTGACTACAGAGGAGCAGGTCCAGAAGTGGTTAGAAGACTTCCAGAAATCATCAGCCTTGACATGGAGAAAGTCCAGAACATATCCTGACTCTGGACGCTACAACCAATACAGAGTAAGAACCGCATGTTAAACAGTTAGGACGTTAAAAGGTGTTTAAAAAAAGGATTAACATAGAGCATTTTTTGGGTAGGAGTCAGGCCTTTCTGCTTCTGTAAGTAAATTTATAATGAAAGTGCATAAATACTGTATTATAAGAGTTTGTGTTTATTCCACAGGTGGATCTAAGATGCCAGCACAAAACGTACAGCTCATCCAAATCAACCAAAACAACCAAAAATACCAACTGTCCTGCTACCATGTTTCTGATTCTCAAGAGACACATGCATGAAAGAAAGTCCAGGTGAGACAACCCTCTATTATGCGACAGGCACAACTGCACATTTGCTGAGGGCTATGCAAGACCCGTATTGGCGCCTTCCCATACCCAACTTCCCATTTTTCCAAACAATTTTTAATTATATAATAATAATAATCAACACAATCTATTAAGCGTTCAAAGTGCTGTGGCACTGTTGTGAATGTTTGCATCTTTTGTAATAGTTGTTAGTAGTTGTCAGCTGTCCTCAGTGTGAGAAGATAAATCTCCAAATCAAAAATGAAGATGATGCTAGAAAAGCAAAGAATGTGCGGATTTTTTTTATTTATTTTAACAAATAGTGGCAGTTTAACTGCCCAGGACAAATAAGGACTTATGAACAACTATCACAAAAATAAACATGTGGGTCATCTGGGTAACAACCAAACAGTCACTTACAAAGTTAACTTAAAATATAGCAGTGTGCATGTTTAAAGGGCTTTTCAATGAAGACGTGAAAGATTATAATTGTTTGTGTGTTGCTATAACTTAAGAATGTGTTTTTCATACTTGTGACTTAAGATAACATTTTATGACATTAAGGCAAAAAACAAAACATTTTGTAAGACAAACAAAGACCTAAGTCTGCAATACAGTACAGTTCTTTTGTAAAATAAACTTTTAAACTGTAAAAAATAAACTGCAACTTTGTGAACTATGTTGTAGCCAAAGAAAATTTAAAATAAATTGTTATACTTTGACATTTTAAATGTAGTCACCTTTTGCTGATCATGATAAACATTTCTGTGAATGTTTCAAAACTTTTAAATAGTAGTGTGTGTATATATATAAATATATAATATGCAATATATAGTTTTTTCAGTTGCATTGTTCATGTGAAAAGTCTGATAAGTAAAATCAAATGTACTAACCAATGGCAACTCATGTCATTGTGTGTCATTGTGTGAAAAGTGTCATTGTGTCCATAGAGGGTTGAGAGATGTGAAAGAGATCAAACTACAATACAAAATGTAAGGCTGGAAATACAGCAAACGGGCAAATGGATTTAGCTAATACCACTTGACTTTAAGTACATTAAGAAAACCAACTTTATCCATACTGTCACAGATCTGGAGACCCGCACATTGAAGAGGGCTACTACCTTCATGTTAACCTGAGGAATGAACATAACCACAGACTGACGAGTGCTGAGGCTTTGAGGTGGAGAGATGTGTCCAGTGACACGATTGAGAAACTTCAGCAGCTCTACAGAAGTGGACACTCTCCTTCATCAGCACTCAAGACCATTAAATACAATCTCCAGGAGGTAGAAGGAGATAATTACATTTATGCCATAGCGGATCGCTCTATTTGTCCAGACCTTCAGTTCTGCTACAGGTTAGAGGTGCTGGAGAAAATACATTAGCCTGGTGTCATATGTTATATTAAGAAAGATACAGTGGATGGATTGATTCACCTAACGCTAGTCCACCAGTCTAAACAGGGCTAATCGTTTTACAGGGTACTGTGAGATAATTTGTTGTATCTGTTTAAAAACTGGTGGAGTTGATCTATTTTGTTGTGGGTTTTATTATTTATCATTATTTAATTATTACTATAATATTACATTATATTATATATTATATTATTCTGTTTTCCTGCAGATTATACTACAAGCTTTTTCAGAAGTCCGGTATGTCCCCTGCAGGTAAGGAGAGACTGGCAGATGATTATCTAGCTTCATAAAGATCAAAACAATCAATGATGTCCTTAATGTTTTTATTTTGTAGTAACAGTATGTTCTAAAATTACTTATAAATGTAATAAGGTACTCAGGCTGTGCTGCAATGTGAATATAGTTTTTTCACTGTGCAGTGCCTATCAAAGTCCTTTAGCTGTGTATTTCTTGTACCTTATTGCTTTGTTGTAACATGTTACTACAGTTATAGATTTAGTGTGTTTGAGTATTTAACAAACATATCGTTTTTAAATAAAACAATTGCAGGAGTTATGATTTGTTGTAATATTTGTTTAATTCATATGGATTTTGGTGTCTGTCCAGAGAAGGATATTTCAGAGCAGCTCTTTAAACCCCTGGAGCTGGAGCAGTCATGGGAAACTACAGCAGTGACGGGTGAGTGGGATCACACACTTTCTGTCCTGAGGCTAAATCAATGATTGTCTTTAATTATTTAAGAACGAAAACATAAATATAAATGTTTTCTCTGAATGAAATAGATGGACACAACACATGCATTGAAGACGGAGTGACGGTTACTGTACCCCTAATTACCGCAGGTAACACACCTTCAGTCAGACTGTCACACACAGATTGACTTTAAAACAACGTGATAAGGCATAAAAGGAAACACACACACACTAACCACTAAAACAAGAAGAACCACATAAACAGCTGTTCCACAAGCCATGTGTGTCAATGTGGTTTTAAATTTTATTTATAAAACAACAGAATTCCTGGTGAAGAACAAGAGTCAGGTCACTGCTCCCGCTGTACTAAGAGTTTTGTACTATAATAGTGTTGCTATACTAGTGTTGCTTTTTGTAATAGGATTATGCTTTTTATTCTGTGTTTGGTTTGTGTTGGTACACCAATTGCTGCTTCACTGTAGAAAGAGGCCTGCCACAAAAATACTGAATACTGCTGTTTTTAGACTAAATACATACTATTTTAACATATACACATACAGTTTAGCACTGAAAGAGACTGAAGCAGATGTATGAATAAGTTATGAAGTTGTAGCAAATCAGCAGCCTAAACGACCCATTAGTTTCTTAATTCCAACTCACCTCAATGAAAAAGGCTTATATTAAATGCATCATTTACTAAGACTAGGTGTAATACTTGCATGTTTTGCCCATAGAAAGAAAGTATCCTGATGCAGTTTGTTGTGGCTGCAATTGATCTTTGCTGGATGTTGAATTAATGAGAGAATCAATTTGATGCACAAGGTCTTTGATGAATGGAAAGGCAAGGCCACAGCCTGGCACAAGCTTAGAGGTCTGCTGAAGACTTCTAGCTCAGCATCGTCATTTTGATGAAAGTCCTTAAAAGAAACTATAAAGAAAATATAAAAAGTCTGTTCTAAGTAATTAAGTCTATTTTATGTGGCACTATCTGCTAGTTGGTGCCGCTATAACTGTGACTCACAACAGCCACATTGTCATCAGCCCACAACACCAAACATATTTCCCAAGTTTGATGTAGATCACTGAATGCATGCAGAAGATATGAGACACTCCATGTTCCATTAAATGCCATAAATTGATTGGCAACATCATTTGAGATATCAACAATTAGTTTAAAGTTTATCATTTTCAATCTCTTTTCTTTTTCTGACCAGTGGCTTGGCATGATATTTGTCAAATTTGGGGCCATAAAATTCCCTAGGGGCCTGGAAATGACCAAAACTCCACATACAGACTAAAATGGCCGACTTCCTGTTGGATGAAGCTAATAAGTGTAAATTTGAAAGTTGTCCAGCTTGATTCACCAAGTTTGGTGAGTGTAGGAAAAAGTAACTCACTTTAGTCAAAAGAGGGTCCTACAGAGCCCCCCACCACGCCCATGTCTAGGCTTTTGCCCACGCCTATCATGTTTGTCCCAAATTTTTATGCCATTTCAAGCATGCTAAGCGATCTGAATGTGGTTTTCAAGTGTAACGTGTTACCATGGCAACAGTATTTAAGCTTTTTTTCTAATCACAAATCTTTTTAGAGAATTGCATCAGCCATGTCTCTACATTATTTTGACCAAATATATGACCAAACCTCAAGTGACTGAGATTTAAAAAAAACATAATTCCATACTATTTTCATTTTGAGTATTCTTTTAATGTAAAACATACCTGCAACACTTGCTATGAATGTCTAACTTTTCTCCCCTCTCAAGATTGTCCATTAGAGGACTGGGTAACGCATGACCAGACCTTGCACTACATATACATATATACAAAGCTTTTCACTCATGAGCTTTTTTACTTTTTTAGAAGGAGAATATGTCACAGAAGACAGTGAGCCAGGGCCAAGTATGTTCATTTTTTTCAGCTTCTCACGTAAAATCAGCTTTTAACAGTTCACACATTCATTGATACAGTATGTGTGTGTGTGCAGGTGCTGCTGAAGAGGTCGTTGGGTCTCTGGACGGACAGCTGGAGGAAATCTTTGGGATACTGAAAAAGAAGCTAAACGAGGACCCAACTTTCACACCCCCTATAAGAGCCCTTGTGTCAAATTTCTTTCAGATAAAATCTGACAGTGTGCTGCAGTCCGCACTGTTTTGCTTTGGTAAGACTGATCAAACAGCAGCTAATCAGATCGCTCTACCGCCACCTGCAGGTCCACGGAGGAAAGGGACTTTAGGAGGACGTCGAGCTGTTGGTCGACCCCCAAAGAGCTCAAGAAGAGAGCATCCATACTGCAACAGCAGATCCAAAAACACCACCCAAACTCTGACTTTCTGCCTGCAGGAAAGTAACACACTAGAAAAGACAGAATAACCGCTCATCGCCAGCAGACCGTCACCATAAGCACCATAACAGTTATTTCAGTCATCAACATAAAATCTAAATTGACCTTATTCTTTAGGTACATTTCTGCTCCTTTGGCAGATGATTCATTAGTTTGCGCAATTCTAATGATGAAAATATCTGTCTTCAAAAGTTTGCCTTCTTCTGACTCTGAAATTACTTAATAATTAAGCTGACATTACTTAGGCTGTATTAATGTTAACCAATAGCCAAAGAGGTATTTAGGCATTGTTTTAGGCTACAAATGCAGGTAGTACATAAAAAAATCAATGGTTAACAGTAATTTCATGACAGTTAAAGGTACAGTAAGTGAGAGTGTTGTAGTAATTGGTCCAATCCACTTAGTTTCTCTCCTATTTAAACAGAAGGAATATTGTGCAAACACAATATTATTTTTACACACACACAGAACAGACATGTAGCAAATATTAACAAATCTGTTTGTTTGGGTGTTGATTACAATTTACTGCACCTTTACCATTACAAAATGTGTTGACAAACAGACAAATCAGGTTTGCCTTCATTTCATTACATTTCATTTCAAACACTATTTTCTCAACATCCACAGCAGGTTCTGTTTGCACACTGAATAATTAATCCAATCACAAAGGTCTTTTAAAAACATTTTTTAAACCCACCCAAAGATAATTTTTTTTGTGATTCTTAATTTTCTAAAACCATTCAAAGTGACTTAGATGTTACTTTTTAATGCCTTACAGGTTTTGCAAGCTTAATTTTGGTCTGATGTGATATGCCATTTTAGTGGTTTAATTTTGACAACATATAATCAAAATAAAACATTTCCCTCATTGTCCTTGTCCATCTGGTATGAATTGTTCTATAGACTTTCTGAAGAATTCAGACTCCTCACTGTGGAGAAATTTCACTTTTTGTATTGCTTATACTAATAGTATGTTTAACAAGGTTAGAGTCATGGCTGTTATAATACACTTGAACCTGGAATGTCATGGATAATACAGATTTTGCAATGATAGAAAAAACTATAATCACATATCACACAAGATGTTAAAAATTCACCAGCATTAAGATGCCATCTGGAATTCACCCACAGAAAAAACCCACGTTTTCCAACAGGAAATGACACTTGTAAAAGTTTTCCAGTCGTGAAAATATAGGGTTTTTTATAGATATTAGTGAGATTGATATTTTAAAAAGTTATTATTTTTATAGTCCATATGAAGTTCCCTAGTTTTGTTGAATTCAAACATTTTCATCTGCTGGAAATGGCTTTTTGTGAAATCTCAGTAAAATACTTCCCCAATAATGGCAGGAAATGTCATGTACATTCATTGGTCAAACAGTGAGGAAACGCAGGCCACAGGAAGGACTATATAGATTGTTTAACTGTGGCGTTGTCATTTGGACAAAAGATTATACTGTGAAAGTAATTTTAAATGGAAACGTATTTACGCATTTATCTAACATCTGAATCTTATAGATCCTATAAAGGCTGACAATAACAAACCATTATTGTAATTAATCTGCATTTAACTTACCTGTAACACATCAAAATTACAAACAATTTACCAAACTTACTATTACTAAATCCAGACAAAACTGTTTTTCTTATTGGATCAAAAACCAAAACTGCAGAATACTGTAGTACGCCTAATGGATGCTCTATAAAGCCCTTATCATCAGTGTGCCCGATGTCTCTGTGTACCCGATTTGAAAGTAATTTGTCATTTGAAAGCCACTTTTCCAATGTTTGTAAAACCAACTTTTTTTCATCTTAAAATATCAAAATTGTGATACAAACTGTCTAAATGCATTTATTCAAGACTACACTATTGAAATGCTTTGCTGGGTGGTTATCCTTAGTCTGGTTTTGTCAACTCCGCATTGGCTGCCTATATTAGGCATCACATTAACTTCAAAGTCTTACTAATTGCCCATAGGGCCCTGAATAGTTTAGCTACTCAGTACCTGAGTGAGCACCTCTCTTATTGTAGTCCTTCACATTTGCTGCTCAAAATGTGAAAATTCTGGCTTGTTAACAAGTGTAGGTGGTAAATTATCCTATTTAGCATCCAAATAAAATGTGATGGACTTCTTTATTTCTCACAGAAAATAGGAAACCAAGAAGATAAGCAAACAAATAGACTATGTAAACTCCCATCTCAGTCAGACTGTCTTTTAACAGCAGTTTGATTCAATCACAAGGAGCTGTTTTCTCCTCCACACTACATCCATTGCTCTGCTGTTTTCTGCTGTCATTTGGCAGTTTTTATACATTTTTAAGATTAAATGTTATACAAATATTAAAAATGTGGCTTTAAAAGGACAGATTGCTGTCAAAGAGGATAGCCATATTCTTGGCTGGGGTTGTTACATGTGGATGGTTTTGGTCCAATAACTAAAACTTGTGTTGTCTGAATTTGGTAGTAGCTTTAATATCAATTATGTATTTTGTCAGTGTGGAGAATTTGTGTCTTGCTGGGCCTCAAAGAATTACACAGCTGAGTATTGTTAGCATAGCAGTGAAAACTAACTCCATGTCTCTTAATAATTG
>JAZGTK010021049.1:0-10767 GCA_036877625.1 Ambastaia sidthimunki
GTCTGTTGCTGTGGGAAGGACTCCTCCAATCCCATTTTTCCCTCACCAGCCCTCCCTTAATGTATACATCACTGATTCCATGAGTGATTTTTCTCAGCATCCAAAGCTCTCTAAAGACAACATTATGCTATTGCTCAGAAACTGCGCTCCCTACAGGCTTTCAGTATCTGGATATGTATGGTGTTTATGTCTATACTAGTGAACAGGATTCAGAAGTAACTCTTGAGTTGTTGTGGTGTGTGCTGGGGGATTTGAACAAACCCCAAGTATTAAACTTTATAATGTATCTTAGACTATGGACATGAATGATACCTCAGTTCTTGCAGCTTGCGGAGTAGAAGTGTGCTAGTATTTTTTGGCTAGTGGATGATAAAATATATATATATAAAAAAAAAAAATACATAAACTTGACCTGATAATAAAAAGTGATCTGAGCTGTGTTGTATCCAGGGGACCAGAATATGATAGAAACTTGGGTCTGGGCTCTTTTTACTTGGAACAACTACCCTGAGCAAGCCACTTAAAACACCTTGGCAACCACATAGCAACCCCTGATTACCTCCAACAGTACCCTAACAGCATTGTGTAGTGTAGTTCTGTACAAGAATTAAATATTATCTTACTACAGCACCTAGACTTTCTCAAACTGTAATATGTGGCACCAAATGCTTGGGGACACAGGACAGCAGATGCTTTATTTACTGAACCGAGTGTAAAGATAAACAACAGATCTGTGTAAAACTGCTGACTCCACCACCTAGCTCTGTGTCCGGCTTTTACTGCACATACACAATGCATGAGAAGCTTGTACAATAAATCCAGATCCATTTGGTCTCGATCAACATCTAGACAGAAACTGAAGATCTATACCTGTATCTCCTTCGAGATGTCTTCCTCTCAATTGAGACGCCCCTAGATACATCCAGAAAACCTGAAATGGACTCACTTCAGAGGAACAGAAAAAAAACAGGTTCAATAAGGTCAGAGGTGTGTGGTTTTCTCTTGTTAATGCTACACAAGTCATGTCAAAATTCTGTCAGTAAATGACAGATGAAATGTACAGCACCAATACAGGCCTGACCTGACAGTTCAGTGTGCAGATCAATGTGTGGACAGATTATTCACTTCTTGTTCTACGAATACAGGGGGAAACATAAAAACAGGATGGAATGGTTGTACAACTGGCCACCGTGACATATTAACTGACCCATCTAGAGGGCATCTTTCAAACATCTTCAACTTGTAGCTCAGACATCCTGCATGCAGCTCTGGAGTCACTATTATAGGTAGACCCCGTATCCAAGCATCTGTCCGCTTGACAAATGAAGCGAGATAACTGTCAATTAAGATGAAATTCCATCTGCGGAGCTGAACAAGCCAGACACGTTCAGAAACCCTCCCATCATCTGACTGACCCCAGATCAGATTCTGTTCAGTAATGAGATGATCCACAGACTGTTCCAGACTTTGGCGGTGCATCAAACTGCCTGTATTTTTTAGAATAAAGCCACAGAACGCTGCAAAATGATTAATTATAATTAATTAGAGTAGCGTTATGTGTCGTGTAATATATCAGATTTGCTTTATTTATCTCTCATCATCAAAATGTAGCCAACAGCATCGCTTTGCAGCAAACTGCCGAGTCAGCATCTCTCTCTCTTTCTCTTTCTCTCTCTGCTTCTTAATTTCACTGACAGTAGCAGAGAGTTAATTTGTTGGAACTTACCGGCTGTGTTAAGCTATAAATTAATTTTAGGTAAGATAATTGCTTGTTTTTCTTTTCTTTTTATTGTACTATGAACTGTTTAGCCATAAAACACAAGTGAGTGCCTAACTTTTAAAAGCCTTCACTGCTTTTGGGCCTGAAGTCAATTGCAGAAATTATCAGTTAACATTAATAAGATAAATGTTCCTTTATTATAAAATGAAAGAATACATGTCTCAGTTTAGCCCAGGTGTAGATAGAAATCCTCTGGAAAGTTCATTTGAAGTGGTTCTCAGTGCACTTTGTTGGAATATGATGGTTACCATGAATAATGAAACATGTCCATCTGTAGAGCATGTAAACCTATAAGATTGTAATATGATTGGACATTGACCAGGCCAGAAAACAACTAATTAGATATTTTTAATCAAATTCCAATTACACATTAAGACTCACATTAAGACTTAAATGTTTGTCATTTGATTTGCCTTTATCATATTTGTAAGTTGACTGGCAGAAGTTTAGGTGATCAAACCAATAAATGTAAATGTTTTGAACACAGTATATTCATTTGTGCTCAGAATCATATTAAGAACTGGTTCAGGGAAAGAAATATTATGGCCTGTAATTAAATTTGAAATGAAGTGGTATTTCATCTAGTCTCATTAATAAAAAAGAGGCTTTCTGAAAGCAAGACATTTATTTCGGGCTATATGAGAAGACAATTGCGATCCTCACAGTGTTACAGAGGGAATAGCTTGATCTCCTCCAATCTCTTGGATTGGTCTTTCTTTGCATTTTTAATAAGGTATAAAGATTTAAGATTTTCCAGTTATGTCTGAATATAATGAACACAGCTATAGAACCAGCTTCTGAAATCATAAGACTTCTATACTTTCCCAGTATGATTGTTGTATTGCTACATTTAAGATAAAAATAATTAAGTCCTCCTCACAGTTTTAATGTTCAGAGCTTTGGATCTGTGCTGATTGCCTATCAGAGCCTCGTGCACTTTAGAGTGTCTCTAATACGCATGTGATCTTCAGATTGAGGGCACTAGCCAGTTTGTCCAATGGCAGTTGAGAGCACCATAATGAAAATGTGCTCTTGCCCAGAATCATGGCTTTGAAAGCTGATGTGGACTTTGATGGAGATCCTTCCCCTGGGTGTAATGAAAAGCAGAGATGGGTCTGTCTCGTACAGGATTGCAATTAGGCCTCCAGCACGCTAGCAAATCTCTACTTGGTGGAGGAAGGAAAAGGATAAATAAATACCTTTTTGCAGACACATGGATAAAATGCCACTACAGTCCTGACCTTAAACTTTGATCAGTTATTTTCAGGGTAACCAGATTTCTCTGATTTTATTAAAAGGTCATTTTGCACCTAGAGGCCTGAAGCTTTACTGGGGGATCAATGATTTAATCATGTTAACGTTGAGCCTATTGGCTGGAAAGTCTTTTGTGATATTCTGTTACTGTTTTAATGAGTTTTGGTTAAGATTAAACCGCATGACAGTGGTAAGGATTAGCCAAATGTTCTTAAAGAGAATATCTAGTTTTAATAAACGTCTTTTTCAAAGCTGAAAGTTCCTGGCTCAATAGCTGTGCCTGTGGCACCAAGATGTTAACAAAAACAACTAGGGTAGCTATTACAATGCTCTGTGGGTTTTAAAGAGCCAATGAAATGACACACTGGTCAGCACAAGCCAGCTCAATCCAACCATTAATACAGTGCCAGCGAATTAGCATCAGTATGTGTTTACAGGTGCCGCAGAGGTGAAGAGATGCAGTAAACAGTTATCCTCTAAAGTGCTAATTACAGGCCTGCTGGTAATTGTATGTTTGATCAACAGCATGTTGCACTAGTTTAGCATTGGTACTGTTAGTGTAATTAATCACTCTTTGGCTTAGCGTTGGACTGTGGAGAGAAAACCAAAGAGCTCCAGTGAGGGTTCTTCGGCCAGAGAAAGACGTGCTAAATAACGACAATAAAACCACTTGGTTTTGTTGTCTTTTGTCTTGGCCAGTTTTATCTCACAGGTCTGTAATGAAGTCTCTTTCTCCCTAGTCAAACTGTGCGGACAGTGACATATCTCTGCTCTTCGAGGGCTTGAGCGATTCACCCGCAGCTACAAAAACAACACAGATGCCCTTGCAGATGCACAAAAAGGTCACGTACTGGAAATCAGCCATCCATCCTTCTAGAAGCTTCTGCTTTCAACCTCCCTCCATTTTTCTTCATAACAAGGCCTCTGTTGGCCAAGAGGCGACTGAGACCTGGCAATGGCCATCATGAATGTATCTGTTCCATCACCTGAGAAGAACATTATGAGCGGACACTCTGAGGAACCAGTGAATAAACACATTAAAGTGTAGTGGGGACACAGCTGCAGACATAAAGACAGAAGCTCCTGTGAATTATTCTTCACTATAATGGTCTTCTGAAAGACCTGAGAGGTTAATTATGGATTTGAGACCGGTGCCCAAATACTTTGGCAGCGCTCTGAGATTTTCCTCCTCCATCGACACTTGTGGCGGCATTCGTACAGCCTCCTCAATTACTGTACACACCTGTGGATGGAAAGAAACATTTACTTGCACATGAATTCTATGAATACCAATAGATGTGTTTGGCAAGACACAATTAGAGCACACAATGGCTCAATAATTCACAAGGAAGCCAGCACGCATTGTGGCCGACACAGATTTTCTGTTGAGTCTTGTGTTTTGTGTTGATCTTTTCTATTTCGTGTTGCTCTGACCTGACCAGTGTGGAAGTCCGGTCTCAGTGCCATTTAATATAAGTGTCTTCTTTTGAGTAGTAATTTCTATGCAATATAATTGTTTATACCACAGAGGAAAAGATGTTGAGGAAACATTTTTATTTGAAAATATATAGAGACTTCCTCTGCTACGGTTCTCTATATAACTGTTCTGTTGCTTTTTTCCTTTCCTCATGCTCGCCACATTCTCTCGATGAATTTTCTTATAGTGCCCTCCAGCTACAGGAAGAAAGCTTTTATGAGCTCACCTGCTGTCTGTGAGTGCAGCTAGTATATCTGACTCAAGTCTGAATGGCTGGCTGGACACAATGTAAATAACTGCTGTGTTTGTTTGGCCATTTCTTAGCACGTCACTCCACTAACACAATCCTGACAAGTTAGCCTTTGGCACTAGAGGAAGTGATGAGTCATGAGGTCTCAGAGTTAGTATTGCAGATATTGGCTGCGCTCAGAGTAGCAAACTATGACTATTTTTGTAGTGTAGTCCACTGTGAATAGTATGCAGATATTCTATATGAGCTAAATGCAAAACATGGACAACAAGCCAGTGTTTGGAATATAACAGTGTTTGGATATCAAAATATCCCACAATGCAACATGCCTAATTTGACCTTTTATCGGTTTATTATTTAATTGAATATTTTGACCCCAAATTTAATTAAAAATGCAAAATAACCAGTTTTATTTCTAATAACTAGACACAAGTAGATGAATTAAACATGCAGGTAATAAAGTTATGTGACAATTGTGTAGTATACTACTAACTCTTAATCCACTTAAACAACGTCCTCCTGCTGGGTTATCTCTTGTCGTCTCTTGGATTCTCAAATTTAGCTATGCAAATTTAATTTGGCAAACAAAAAACTATAATTATTACTTTAAAATATTTAAAATTTAGAAGTCTCCCCTGTGTGTCTAGAAACCTCAAAACAAACATTATAACAACTATTTCATACATGTTTTTTCTGCTAGGTGTCCTTTATCCATTATTAAAATCTGCCAGAGCTGATGGCGACTCCACACAAATATGTGTTTATCGTTCAGCGTGAAATATTTTCTCAGAGCTGAGATGCCATTAATTTATTCCCTATGACTCGCCCTTTGGCTGCCATAATGACACATGTCATTAATTGTAAGTGAATAGAAAGGAGAAGACGGGCGAGGCAAGCTGTGCCAATCTAATTACACTGGTTTCTTTTTTGCTTCACTTGGTTTCCAAATAAACTATTGATATCAGTTATTAGATTAAGCAAACTGCTTGGTGACTTTGCACAGCTGTAGGCACTGTATATATGGATATCCTATAGATCTGATTTACATATGTTTTCTATAAATTCACAAAGTACACTCAACCTATTGAACAACAAAAAACTGTGATATGTGTGTAACACTAGTGTAATACTAGCTATTGACCTAATTTGTTTTACTAGCACTGTAACAAAACAAAAAAAAAAAAAAAGTTTGTGTTTAAAATTAGATTAAAACAAGATTAAAATTATTACAAAGTTTTGGCCATATGTTACCCTTAAAATTGACCGGGTTTGATTTCAAGCTGTTTGAATTATTTTATTTCTGTAAAAGACAAAACAGGAGTTTTTAAAGATCATAAATTATATCTTTCCATACAATGACCGATTACAGTAACCATTAGGTGTAAAGCTTTAAAAAACATCAAAAAACATAATAACAATATGAGAGGTTTTTTTTACTCTTTTTGAAACATTTTTTCTTTGCATACCACAGAATAAAATAACAGCATACAGGTGTACAGCAACATGAGACTGTATATATATTGACAGAATATTCATTGTATGGCGAATTATTCCTTTAGTAATCATAGGACGCAAGGATGTTAAAATATAATGTTATTTTTTATGATGTAACGTCATTCATGAGAGAGCAAATCATATTGTACAGATGATCGACGCATGTGTTCTTGTGTTGCAGCTGCCCCACAGACAGACACACACACAACCTGAGCCAGACACAAACTCATCCACCCGAACATGCTTGCCTGAGGGACCTCAGTGGAGATAGGTCTGAACTTGTCCTCCACTGGGGAGCAAATCAAAATCCTGGTGCATTTTCATCAACTGTCATCGTCAGAGAGATATTTCTGCAGGGCCAGGCAGGAAATTAGGCTATTAAATTACAGCTTCTCACAGGCCCTGTGTCATTCTCTCTTGCTTTCTTACAGCTGTTCCATCAAACTGACTCATTGGAACCATTTATCTTTTCCCAAACTTAAATACCCCCTCAACCAAACCGTGTATGCTTCACTCTGCAAACACAGAGGGTGGTTTTATGTTTTTTTGCTTATTTCTCCCTCATATTCTATTTCCAGTTCTCTTCTGCTTTCTGTTTCTCATACTGTAGGTGTTCTCCAGCTGGAAAGGAAGTTGCATAAGATGTAAGATGGTCTTTTGGCCAAATACATGTACAAATACAAATACAAGGCATCATGTACCTGATGAACCCAGTTCCAGAATGCAATGCAGCAATATATAATTGTACATTTTAAATTAGATTATTTTTTAAACAGATTTTTCTCCCAGCTCGTTTACATTTTCGACCTGTTTTTTCCACTCTGTATTACACCCATAATACAGAGTGGAAAAAAACGGGTTGCTGTTTTGCTGCCTATGTAGTTGCTGCCTATGTAGGACAATTCAGGTTGGTTACATATGGGGTTCTATTCCAGCCGTGGTTCTTGACTTGAAAGCTTGGAAAGTTTTGGAACAGAACACACATTTTGTTTTCGTCCTCTTATTCCGCTGTATTTTTAAACTTGTGCTGATTTTAGCCTTATACAGCCCTGCCTCATGTTCAGACGCAGAATCAATTTGTTCTGGGTCAGACAGGGTCAGTGGCTAGTCTGGAAGTGAAGTGAGTGAATTAATGATTATCATATGGCAAATATGACAAGACTCACAAGCCCAGCCTATCATTCACCCACTTCCTGAGCCTTTATAGCAGTTTCACAGGAAGAACTGAGAATATATAAACAGAAACAGATTATGTGAGCGAGAAAAAATTAAAATCTCCATTCTTTTTAGATATTTAATCTGTTTAACGTTCTTAAACTTTGTTGTAAACATGGCGTTCACGCAGACCCTTAAAATAAATACAGCTCAGTAGTCATATCATACAGCCAGCGTTTACTTACCGTTGACACCGTCAGATTGTGAGGTATTGGCAGTGCTTTTTTTACCGCGGTACATGGCAGGCTGTCACTCAGAGTGAGACGTGCACGAGGGCTGCCGACTGCCTTCTTCAGGTCCATTGGAGTATGGAGATAAGGAGAAATAACAGCTTTCAGCTGTCTGTGAGACTGACATTAACATTAGAATTCAGCCATCTTTATGAGTTCTGGTGGTGTTGTCAAAACCATTGAAAAACACCTAAACAGAGTCTTTTAATACAGACACTCTTGCAGTAAGTACATCTCTGGCATTTACATATTAAACTGGATACCTGCAGTTAATGTTAGAATTACGGGGGCAATGAAGTACTACACATGCTTGTGATACAGTAGGCATGGTTTTCCTACAGAAAGTCTATGCCGTTTCCTAACCCCATTCTCAGCTTTCTCTCTCTCTAATTATTTTCCAATTTTTTTCCCACCAGTTTAGGAGAAAATACAGTAAATGATTAAATGAAGTAAAAATCATGAAAATGTTTAAATCTTTTATTTTCCTGCTGCATTTTTGCACAATTGCAGTACTTCGCTTTAGCTCATATACTATATCTTACACTTGAACCTTGCATTGCAGTACTGTGAGCTTTATTGTCTCATGTATCATAAATTACTGGTGATGTTTCTCATTTGTATATCCCGTTGGATTAAACAGAACCTGTAAAATAACTTAATGTAAACTAATCTAAACTAAAATAACACATTTCTGGCCAGGTCTCATTGGTCCATATGCTTATATTGTATCAGTATTGTATGGACATCATCATGACACTTTTAAATATGATCTGTCAAATAATATTCTCCGATTTTTTTGCTTTTCCATAACATCGGTTTTCTGTTTTCAAGCCAAAAGACCTACAATAGACTCATCCTCTTATTTTTAGATTTGAATGACATCCCAGGAAATTTTTTCAATTGTCATGATCTCATTTTGGCCTTCTTTCATACGTGGTCACAGAGATATAGACAGAAGGGCTGCAAACCGGACTAATGAAAAAAGGCTGCACATTACACAGCGTTTTTACTCCGGCTGATAAAACTGCTTTCCCATTCTCTTCTTACAGCAAAACTCTCCTCTTATTCATCATCTGTCATTCCCACAGCTGGACCTGAACATCTCCAGTGCTGTGACAGAATGAAAGGAACACGGGATCTCATTACCACAGAGTCTCTGCTAGCTTTACTGCAATTGATCATTATCCAAAAGGGGCCATTTGGACAAAACTGATTGTGTTCTGAGAACAGGCACAGGAGAAAAAAGGTTTCTTTTGTGAGTGCTGAAATCGGAAAAACTCTGCAGATATCGTAGTCAGAACTGGACAATGTTGCTTAATGTCTTTAAAAAATACTGTTCACGGATCCTTTCTGTTCAATTTTTAAGCCTTTTTCAAAATAACACTATAGACATCCCACATGTTAAAGACATCATAATGCTGTTTGGGTTTTCTGTTAATCGACTTTATCAGGCGTTTAGCTTATGCGACTAGACTGTATGAATGATTAGATGTGATATAATCTTATTAAAACTACATGTGCAAGGGAAAGTAACACTTAGTTTTAACTTTATCCTAAACACCTGCTAACTCATAATTATGACTAGAACATAAAACTGCTTTATGAATTTGAATAAATAATTATGTTTACAATATTAATCAAACTTCTCCATAAGTTTCTGCAGTAGTGATGATTCCAGAAACTTTATAGTCAACTCCGACTTCATTCCAAGTGTATTCCAAGAATGACTCTTGTTGATCCTTATAATGCAAAACAGCTCTACAGTTATACAATTCATCTGGGTTGTTTTCCATCCTGCATGCGATGTGAGCCTTCTGACTGCCTAAATTGTGAATCTATATGTTGTATGCACAAGTCTGAGCACTGGCAAGGACCCATATTTCCACACGTTGGCACACGGATGATTCAATATCCGGCTAGGTTTGTTTATTGTCATTTACAATATAATATGATTCTGTTGGCTTGTGCAATGTAGTCTCAACTGGCTTGTTTGTCCACCATTGCTGTTGATGTCAAAAGCTGTGACAACATTTCTGGTAGAAGATTGCATGCTGTGTCCAGAGTATTGTATTCAATTAATTACTTATTAAACGTTTTTGCAGTATCTACTGTACGTATGATAAGTAGATTAATACATATGTGTATAGAAGGAATATATTATCAGACATGCTACATATGCCATGTTTGCAATGTCACAACCCATATGTTTGCTCACATATGACTTAATAACAACCAAAAACTATGTACCCAAGTGTTGTTCAACAGGTACAATTTATTTATTTCAATGTATTTTTGGTACCCATATCACTATCAATTAAAAAAATAGGTGTCCAGCTTAATGTTTACGTATTACCTTTTTGAATTTTGACTCCTGAATTTTGAGGATTGGGATATTACCAATTTCCTGTACTGATTGTTGCATTGTATAAGAGGAATTTTAGCATATTTGAAAACAGGGATAGTAAATAGAGATGTTTCAATGAATGATTTTGACAATTTCACTAGAGCACTAGAAAACACTCTGGTCAAGACATGCCCAGGGTATCGTCAAAGACAACTTGGGCAACAACCCTATGAGGGTGGTGATAATGTAATTATAAGTTTAAATGACAAAACCCCAAACAAACCAAGAATCTTGTCAATATCTCTTTTTAACCAGCAGTCTGTTGCCTCAGAACATTCATAAAGGCTTGATGTTCTTTTTTTGGTGCACTAAAGTAATCTCTATATAGTATCTGTTTATGAACCAAGTATTAACTCATCCTTATTGTTTCAAACTCACAACATATCATTAGAGGTGGCGTTCCAATTGATTAGTGATTTTCCAACCTCGGATATTATCATCTCCACTCTCTATCTCTATCAAATCACCATATCAATTAATCACAGGCAATTCTTCCTGAATATTTCCAGGCCCAGACAGAAAAATAGAGTGTATATATATATATGTAGAGTCAGTGCTGGGAAACTACCTGGAGCAATAATTAACTCAGTAATAGTTTGTGCCCGATATCAATTTCAGACGGATTCCCTAATGTTCCATTAAATTCAAAGAGAATAATTGAAT
>JAZGTK010021050.1:0-10766 GCA_036877625.1 Ambastaia sidthimunki
TGACTGACTGACTGTAGAGAACCTATTTCGTGGGTTCTAATCCTATCTGTTGTTCCACAGGCATTACCAAAACCTGAACATGCCACCATTTCATTCACATTTACAACAGGACTACAGTACATATAAGCAGGAATATAGCACACAAGTCTTTCTAATCAGTTTTTGGGCTCAATAGAATATGGCCTCAGTCTTCTGTTAAATTTCTCCTTCTGCTTTCCATGGGAAAAAGTCAAACCAAGTTAAAACGATGATGTAACGACAGAATTAATTAATTTTTGGGGAACTGTACCTTTAAGAGAAGTTAATACCTTTCTGTCTTGTGTAATCATGGTGTTGTTATTATGACTCTTCATATTCATGGAACATACGGAATTCTTTCCTTTTGAGAAATATAAAGATATTCAGTACAGCACACAAGTTGTGACAAGCTGAAGTTTTGAATGAGTCAAGTACAGCGCTGATTCTGTTATTTACATAAGCATTAAGGCAATTCACAGGAGTTCACTGGAGAAGATGAACGAAACAGCACATACTCACTCAAAGAGCTGGATGTGGGGTCTGATATCCTGTTAGCTTGGGTAACAGAGGGTCCACTTGCCTGTGTATCAGAGGTTTAAGAAAAATGAAACAAGAAGGATGACATCTTATAGTTTCTTCACATGCTGACAACAATCACTAATCACTGCTGACAACAATCACTGGTCTAAATACTGTTATATAAATATTTATCTTCTGTGGAAGCTGCAGGGCTATAACAGCTTTGTCCAATCACTGCATTCAATCCGATGCAATGATAGGATGTCCTACTTGCCTGTCAGACTTTATGTTTCCATACCTCTTCGAACTGCTAAAGGGGGGTGTGGCTTTGGAGAACGCTTTGAAGGGAGGGCGGGATCTTATGCTTTTAAAGATAGCTTGCTATTGTTCTCTGAAATTGCCTACCCTATCTTTATATGTAACCTAAGAAAGGTCATTGCAATGAAATTATTTCAATATTATTTCAGCAGGTTAGAGGTTTATACCATACTGTTCAAACGATCATGCACAGCGATTAAATAATCACTTCAGTTCTGCTTGCGTCTCTGTATGTCATTTATATTGAGTAGTTCTGTGCGGAAATAAATTATAAACCGGGCAAACAACTGAAATCAGGATTTAACACTTACACTGTATGAAATGGAGTGGGGTAGATTCATTGCACAGGGATGAATTAATTATGAAGAGCCGAGTCAATTATCAGACACTGGGCTCTGAAAGCCACCATAAATTATTTCTGGAGAGCTTAAAGAGCACTTCAAAACACATTATACACCTCAGTGAATTTATACCAATTCAATTTAGCTTCCAAAATTAGCTTAACATGTTGACTGGGGCTTTAAATGGCATGTGGCTTAAACTGAAGATGTTTGGCAGATGTTTTTATCCATGAAGACTTTCAGTGCATTTAGGCTATACATTTTTATCAGTGTTACATGTATGATGACAGTTTGGTATTGTTGTTCTATCATTATTTGATTTTATAATGCACATCTATAGTATTTGCATACAAACCACGTGTTCGGCTAGTCTTTCCTTTCTGTGGATGGAGGGTCTGTTAAAGGCAGGAGTTGCGCTTCTCACTCGAGGGGTTCTCTGCAAGTCTTCTCCGCTCTTATCACACTAAAAATCAGGTAGTTTTTTTTTTATTAGGGGGAAAGAATTGAAAATTCACAATCTTTCTAAATGATAAAGTGATCAGCAGAAACATATTAACAGACATTTGCTCTGAGCAGAAACTATAACATGCAACAGATACTTTATACAGTGAGGACAAGTCTAATCTATCCTTACTGTATTGTATGTTGGAAGCTGAGGAGCAGAAGGTCCAATGTTCTTCTGAGATCGTTCCTTCACACTGAGCTTGCTGTAGAGCTCCTGGTTCTCTCTGGTAAGGGCCTCCACATGACTCTGTAGGAGATTGTGGGCCTGTGACCAGTGCACCTCTCTCTCCATCATCCTCTGCTTCAGAGCGAAGATCTGCTGCCTCAGATCCTACAAGCACAAATGCATGCAGACTCACCGGTGCATGGGCAGACATACAGATATATACGCATGAAGAAATAAACCTGATATATTGCTACTTAAACCACAATCTATGAAAAACTAAAAAGTCCTGGTTCAGAGTTTCACATGGACACATAATGTGTGAATAAAGAAATCTTCAGACTAAAATGACTACTGTGTCTTACTGATTCTACCTGAGGCTCATGAAGTTCAGATGGATCTTCTGAAGGTTTGTGGTCATTCTCACCATTAAAATCATGTTGTTCTGTTGTCTTCCTATTTGCATTCAGTAATAAGTAAATCAGAGATGAAAACTTTTAAACGTCTTTTAAAAAAGAGTTTAAGAATTTTACTTTTCATAACTTTTTTATAACTTAACATTTTATTTATGTCACACCATAAAGTACTGCAAAAATAAAGATTTCTATAAAACCTGATTATGGTAGGTGATTTATCCATTCTATTGGTTGTATCTTCTGGGTTGACCTTAACCTTCAGAAACGTCTTTGTAATGGTTTCAGAAGCAGAATATGGTCCGAAGTCCCTGGCTGTCCCGCTTGCCCATTGGCTCTCAGGTTGAACATGCTGATCTTCTGTTTTCCTGGAATGGTTAGTAATTGGCTCCTGTAAGTTCTGATTCTCTGAATCGCTGCTGGAGCTTAAAGAACTGGAGGTAGAACGTTCTTCACAGAACCTACTAACTAGCTCAGTCTCACTTGGAGCATCACTAGCATAGTCATCATCTGACAGATCTAAACTCTGATCTTTGTGATCTGTATGTCTTGAGGAAAAATGAGGCAATGGTTGGTGAGACTGAGAAATGAGTCCATTCTCACTGCCAGTGCTGTCATCAGAATCACTAAGAACCAGGGACTCCATCACCTCATTGGTTAAACTGAACTCTTTGGACGTCTCTTTGCTACACTCACTTCTGCTGGACAAACAATTTGCAGCAAAGCCATTTTCATTGACTTTGACAATGTGATCGTTAAGGTTTATAAAGCCAACATTTCTTTCAAAAAGATCCACCTCCTGGGAATCTCTGATTTCCACCACAGCAGTTCTTCTTTGGGACATATTTCCTTTGGTTTTACTGTAATTCTCCAGGAACCCAGAACTGTGCTTATTTTTAAATGACTCTGCTATGCCAGCAACAAGACGTCTGCCTTTCTTTTTGTCAACTGATGTATTGTTCACAAGCTTCTGCATATTGTCATATTGTGGATCAATGGACTTCCTTAGAGATTCATTAAGCTCAGACCTTCGGTCACCAAGGTTGCCTAAGTCCTTTGCATTTGGCAGTGAATGTCTTCTGTGCTTGACAAGACTGAAATGTGGCATCTCTCCATTTTCACCATTCTTTTGAGGTTCAATGGGACATATCTTCTGTTTATTGGACTCCATATTCATGACTTGTGGACTAATGGAATCTCTTCTGTGGATCCTTTGTGATCCATCCTTACCCTTTCCAAGCCTAGAGATTCCTTCTCCCTTACGAAGGAATTTCTTCTTGTGTGCTCCAGGAGTTTCTGTACTAGCCTGTGAAAGAGATGAGACAATATTTGAAACGCACTTAACCTGTGCATCACACACCATGTCACTCTGTATGTGCTGCTCAAACCTGATTGTGTTGTTGGGGAACAGCCTGATGTTCTTTGAGATGCTCCTCAACAAATTCCTCAAACGTTTTTTGCTTCTCAATCAGTCCTGGGCGAATAGGTCTGTGTTGAAATTGAATTATTCAGGTTGTGAAACTCTGACAGCTTTTCTATTCCAAATATTAAACTGTCATTCAAGTGATTTTAACACAGTTAACAGAAAACCTCTTTAATAAAATCACTGATGCATTTTGCTTTTATAAATTGGAATATGATGCAATACACCAAGGCTGGAAACAGTTACATATATTATTCATAATGATCTGAATAAGAAATTTTTCCACCAAATAAAGTAGACCGTTGGCCTGTAACTGAAGACTGTTTATGGTTGCTAAGCAACATGGTTTAATATATATAGTACATTAATTACAGGTAAATATTTATCTGCATTAAAAAAATGGCTTTGTAGGCATCTCCTTCAATGGAAATGTCCAGTCTGAACTATAAAGCACACTACACAAATATATTGGCATCATCTTTAATACCTTTCCTCTGGGTTTGCAAGGGTGTTTTGTCTGGATCCAAATGGACCAGATGAACAGTTCTCCAGTGCAGGACCTGAAGGCTCTTCTTCAATGGGCGATAAGCTCCTGTGCTCTGCTGATTCTGCTCTGTTGATACCAACATCTGCAATTCAAATGGAGATCCCATTTAATGTTATGACTCAACTTATTGGCAGGTAATCTGCACTTGGACCAAATGTAATGCAAATCTAATGCAATTAATGCTTGTTTTTTTGGTGACTGTTATGCAAGGTATTGCTGCTAGAAAGGACATGTGCGTTTAAGACAAATTAAAAGGGTTGTTAGGTAAATACAATAGGGGGTGTGGTAGGCCATGTACCTTAGCTATCAAAGGTAATGCTGTCCCCTATATGACCCCCCCTTTTTTTTTAACAAAAAAATGCCTCACTCTGCTTAGACCTGCCTGAACAAGCCACCAATAAGGCGTCATCTAATATACAGAGATGCTTAAGACAGCAGATCAATAACCAACTGTTTTTTCAGTACATTTGTTTTAACTTGTTAAAATCAGCAAGCCATACCTTTCTTCTGCCTAAATCTGCTAAAATCTCTTCTAAGCAGCTTACTTAACCTCTAATCATTTCAAATCAACATGATCTTTTCTAAAACATGTGTCAGCAACTCTTTAGTTAAGATCCCTACTGCCCTAACTTCATAGTTTTTTCCACTTTTTGAGGCCACATTTTACGAACATTCCCTGGATTTAAACCCATGACCCTGGTGTTGTTAGCTCATGCAATACCAGTTTAACTACATACTCATTTTTACTTCTTCATTTGCTTTAAAGCCATTGTGTATACCTTCCTGTCACTGAATTTCTCCTTCATGACAAGCAGAGCAATTTTTCCTGTCTTTCAGGGAAGCTCGTGAGATCAGGTGTTTATCTCCCCAACAGGCAGGGACTTGAAAAGCACCAAGACAGGAGGAGCTCTGCCTACAAGTCTGAGCAGCTTTAAAATGCAGAGCAGAACGAAAGTCCAGTGCTGTGTGCTGGAACTCTCCTGGGCCGTCTACCATGTATTTCGAAAATGACACAGAAACTGATTCCACGCAAGACTGTCAGGATCACATTGACAAAAACAGACCACTGTACATTTTCTACTCGTCTGTGGTAGGGCTGGAGTTTATTTTGGGTCTTCTACTGAACATTACGGTCATTCATCTCTTCATCAAGCTCAAATTCTGGAAATCTAAAACCATCTACATTTTCCTGTTCAATCTGGTCCTGGCTGACATTTTGTTGCTGATTGGCTTGCCTGTAAAGGCTTATAACTTTCAACAATGCAGTGAAAACAAGGTGGTGTGCAAAGTCCAGCTTTTTCTGCAGTTTCTGAATCGAGGAGCAAGCATCGCCTTTCTGACCGTCGTCTCCATTTATCGTTATTTCAGCGTGGTCCATCCTGAGAAGAGGAGCGTCCTGAGGATCCTTAAACGATCTCCTCAGATTTCCATATTCATCTGGGTACTTCTGGGAATTCTGACCATTCCAGCCATGACACAAAGTTTTATCAGATGCAACAGCAACGAAAACGACAATCTCAACTTTGTGGTTCTACTAAGGGAAATCGTGTTTTTTACCCAGATTCTAATACCCTTTTTTGTTCTTGTGTATTGTTCAATAAAGATTATTAGGAGACTAAAACAGGATTCGGTGGGAGACAAGACGAAACTAAAGAGAGCGATGTTTCTCGTCACGGCGGTTGTTCTCGTTTTTGCGCTCTGCTTTTTGCCGTACGCTTTCACGCGAGCAGTGCAGCTAAAGCGCAACGGTCTTGTGATGTCAGAGGAGAAAGTTCTTGTTGTTAAAATATACGACGGTCTCGTTTGTCTCTCTTATCTGAACTGCCTGCTAGATCCAATCTTGTACTGCCTGAGCAGCACAGAATTTAAGAAGTTATACGTGTCGTTGTATTTCCCCTGCCTGCTGGAGAAGGAATCAACAGAAACTTCAGAAGAAAAATCCCAAATAAGTGATTACGCGAACTCACCCAGCTGATAAAATGGTCATCAAGATGCTTCGTAATGCACAATGTGTTTCGTTTATTAATATGTAGAGCAACATGAACTTTTTACTTCACCAGTGTAAATAGTATACAATCCATTTGCGATGCAGGACAGTATTGTAAAACAATTTTTTTTAACATCTGTAACTTTGTTTTCATGCTTTGTATGTGTGAAACTTTGATACAATCTTCTGCTACAAATTAAAATACTTTTGAAATCCACAGCTTATCCTAAAACTGTAATTTAGTTTCAAGTAATAGGATTGGTTGTCACACACGGACATCAATTTAAATGTTTTGAATGAATGTATTGGTATAATTAAATTAATTTAGTACAAAGTAACTTGTATGGGATTATCTGCTGATTCAGGTTAGAGG
The DNA here is from genome assembly GCA_036877625.1 of Ambastaia sidthimunki. NCBI lineage: Eukaryota > Metazoa > Chordata > Actinopteri > Cypriniformes > Botiidae > Ambastaia > Ambastaia sidthimunki. Next base: position 6,607 of record JAZGTK010021050.1, read on the forward strand.
ATTTAGAGGATTTCCATCTTTTTCCATGTAATAGCCTCCAAACTTTATGCAAATTCCATACATAAATACAGTAGAAATATCTGCATCTATGGTTTAAAAAATAAATTATGCCCTCTTTATAAAAACTAGATGAATCTTAGCCATTATCGACAAAGTTTACATCACTCCACAAATTCCTGTAGTTTTCACAAAGGGTCAATGATCAGTGTCTCAGTTCTTACCAGTTGTCTTTGGCTCATTTTCATCCTCACCAGAGAATGTACCAGAGAATGTGGGTTTGGCTGAGCTTTGCTTCCAGGCAGCTGAACTCTCAGTAGGGCTGACAGACTCAGTGTACACAAAGCCTGCAGGCGTCTGGGCTTGCCGATGCACTAAGAATGTGGGAGATAAAATCAGCCCTGAAAAAGAAAGTGAAGCACTGAAATGAAAAAATAAATCTTGTATTTCATACGCAACTCTGGCCTGGTGGTTCAGGCTCGGTGGCCTTAATGCTATTAACTTGTATGGTGCTGTGAATTAAGTGTCTAGATCAGTGAAAACTGGAATTTAGGTCTAGAATTTCCATTTTACACATGAAAGAAAATAATACAGGGTAGAAACACAAGAGCAAATAATGACGTTTATCTAAAAATGATCTCTTAAGATGAAAGAAACTGGCAGCAGGTCAGTGAGGAGTCAACAGATGAACGTCTCATCAGTGCTGGACAGTATACAGGCGTGCGGCCTGTGGATGTACCTGGACTGAAGAGAGAAAGCAGTGTGTTCTGTTCCTGTAAAACCTTCTGCAGCTGTTTCACCTGAAGATGAAGGAGCAGCTCGCTTTGGCTTGGACTCTGTCCACAAACAGCAAAAAAAAAAAATACACACAAAATCTAGTTTTCAAAACACACGTTTTTAGAAAAATCTTTATCTACTACAGATACTAAATAGATCTACTAGCAAAAATATACATTTATTATATTTCAATATATATTTATAGTAATATTATATAACACATTATTATTATATTTAAACATACACTGTTGATATAAATTTAGCAATTATTTAAAACATCTAAAATTAACCTAGATTGTCCCGTTTGCTAGCTGTTCCAATATAATATCGCCACCTAATGGTGGTACCCAGGCAGTACATGTACTGCACACAGATGCATATTTTAATCTGAACATAAAATTAAATAGAGTTGTTAAAGACCACATTTATTATGAATCCATATTAATCCAGATTCCTGACTTTGTAATAAAAAAGGTTTTCAAACTGAAATGCAAAAAGTGTGACTAACCTCTTTGGGGAACCTTTGAGACGTTATATTTTGGGCATGTTGGCAGGTTCCTCTGCCCACATCGGATACCTCCTTTCCTTCAAATGCCTCCTGGTTCTGTGACTGAGAAGGATATCTGCGGTTTGACTGACTCATCTGAAGCTGCTGGTTGCTCTGCTGGTTAATCTTATGCTGCTGGTTAACAGTGCAGACAGCCTGACGTTTCCCCAAACGTTCAGTCTTCTGACCTGAGCTGGTTTCTGTCACAATCTGGTTTTCAGGTATTTCGGCAGACATTGCCCTCAAGTTTTCATAGAACCTCTACAAATTAAGTTTTGTTTGTTAGTTGTAAAATCACTATAAACATGATAAAGATACAGCTATAGTAGTCTGGGACAACTGATCACTAATCATAACTTAACGATTTAAACTATTTTTATTAGTATTAGATGTCTTAGCAATGCATGCATAACTGAACTGAACACAACTTCATGTAACCACCAAACTATAATAGACAACAAATCTTATGGAGCCACAGATTAAACAATCTTGTTACCATTATACTTTAATTCAACCATTAAATAAAACCATATTTACCTTGACTAGTTCTTTAGTCTTGTTTAAATAAGTATTCAGAGTTTACACATGTGGTAAATACATGCAGTCATGCCTCCTGTGGCAGACAGATTTGTAGTTATAGCAACCGTAAACAATAGACACTGGTATCAAATTAAAACAACAAACCTTGACTGTGTTTTTCCTTAAGAATTGTGTCAAATAGGCAAGTTAAAGGCATAAAATCATTCTTTATAAATATTTACAAGAAAGCTACAAACATCTTTTTTGTTTTCTTTAAACCACTTTTGTTTTAAGATCTGATAACATCTTAACGATAACTTACAGTACAGTTAAGTTATAGTTATGTAACGTACAGTATAGAGTTAAAACATCTTTAATTAATTTGCCTAAAATGTATGTCATTTTCTTTCAGGGAGTAACTATACATTTTAGGCCCCCTGACTGTATCCTGTTCTCTGCCCCCTTTCTTTTTAAACACAGAAACTTACAGTCGAACCCACCTGTTACCTCTCTAGCTATGACCCAGTTCTCTCTCACTATGTAATATAAGTAAACAAAGTGCTTAATGTGATCTAAATCCATTAATGTAAATAAATGTGTTGTTCTGATTAATCACGTGACCAGTAACAGTAATGATAGGCTCAGTAAACACTAATTGACAAACATGCCCTTGGTTAGGCAATAATTGACTGAATGGTAAATATTGTACACTGCGTGTGCTTCACAGCATTCAGAAATGAAACTCGGTGCACATTTTGCCCGTTAATGCGCCAACATGAAGGTTTCCAAAGCAATTATTTTACTCTGTACGTTTCTCTTTACAGGTAAGCCAACAGTCTTTCACAATCACACTTTAATCTTGTTCTACATTCATTTAAATGTTTAGAAATTAAACTGACCAAAAACAGAAACAATTATTTGATCTGCATGTGATTAACATGAATAATTCTGTTATCTCCAGGTTTCCAAACAGGCCGCACTGGAAGTACAGGTAAGATGACTGGTCAGGGAAGTATCATGCACAAATAAACACAACCACAGCTCTGTGCACAAATTATTAGCGATGCTTGCGAAGACTTTGCTTAGTATATTGTGTATTGTGGACCGACCGGCTAGGTTGCTGCAGGGCTAAGTGGCTCTCCGTGGATTTTATGTGATGCTAAGCTGCTAAGTGAAGCCCCGCCCCTTTCGACACATACATATGACACACGAGTCAAACGTTTCGGCACTAAGCCTTCTTCAGTGACTCTGAATGGCAAAATGTTTTATTCACGTATGCGGTGTTGCATAATAAAAATGAAAGAAATCAGCACAAAAAATAAGTGTTTATTTTAAAAATATTTCAATCCAAAGCTTGAAATCGCTTCTGAAGTTTTGCCAAATGTTTGTTGACAAACCCTCTTTTCCTCTGGTTGTTACGTTCTACAGACGTTTTGGATGAGTATATTCCAACTTATGGAGCTTGGATAGTGAAATTCTTCAAAACACAGCATACTGTGAAATCAGCGGAGGAATGTGCCATAAAGTGCGAAACAGAAACGTACTTTACGTGCAGGTGCAGTTCATACCACACCTAATGGTTTGATGTTCAAGAGCCACGTCTGATATTGAAACACAACCCACTATATATGTGCATTGCAGGTCCTTTTTTTACATGCACAAGGAACACGATTGTGTGTTATTACCTGCAAACTCTAAGACTGATCCAACAGACAGAAATCCGGATGCTGTTCTGTATGAGAGAAAGAGTAAGAATATAAGCCCAATCTGTTTCTCAAATAACAATCAAATAACATTTTTTAAAAGATGTTTAACTTTTGCTTAAATTAGCTTCATTTAAGAATGAACAATGCTATGCTTTTCTTGTCCTTTCAAAAGTAAATGTGTTGCCCATCCAAAAAAAAAAAAAAAAGAGATCATTTAATGTTTTGGGAGGTATTAAAACATGTATTTCTTCACACAGAATACTTACTGGAATGTGTCAATGGAATTGGTACAGACTACAGAGGGACAAAATCCAAGACAAAAACAGGAAAAATATGTCAACGATGGGAGGCAAATTTCCCCCATAAGCCCAAGTATGTGCCCTGATCAGACTTGTTTTTAATTGTGAAAGAAAACAGCTTTAGAAAATACAGAAAGACCGGACAAAACATCTGATTGACTTTTGTAACTTATCCTACAGCATATCCCCAAAGACACACCCAAAAGCTGACTTGGAGTCCAACTTTTGTCGTAACCCAGAAGGAGACAAAGGGGGGCCCTGGTGCTACACCACAGATCCAGAGAAAAGATGGGAACACTGTGATATCCAAGACTG
>JAZGTK010021051.1:0-10766 GCA_036877625.1 Ambastaia sidthimunki
ACAACATAATTTAATCTCAGCCACTGTAATTTCCACCACAGAATGTTCAAACTGAAGTTATGATATCAAATTAAATTAATCATTTGAGATGCAAAATATACTTGTTATTTTAAGAGGAAAAAAAATTATCTTTTGTGATGTATTTTTTATCTGCTGTTAGACATTGTTAGTATATAAAGCAGGTAAATTTTCTACTAGTTTGGAGGACCAAAAGTGGACTACTAGCCTATGTTCTAAAAACACACAGCCACAGTCAACCGAAATCTCTAATTCAAAGTCTATAATTATGAGTGTGTGTGCATAAGTACCTGGTGCTGGTGTGTTGGGTTGTGTGTCAACAGGAGTTCCAGAAGAAGGGGTCTTTGGATCTTCTCCTGCTGCAATGGCCGCAGCTCTCTTGCTTTCTTCCAGTTCTTTCATCCAGGGCATTGACCACTGACCATTCACATGCTCAAACTCTTGCACCTAGAGATTCCAAACAGCCAATCAGAACTCAGAACAAATCCAATAGTTTAATAGTTCACCACCACTGTTTATTGTTGTACACTGTACACATACAAAGTTTATAGTACTATCAAAACATAAAACTATAGACCAAAAAAACTACAGAATCCCAGATCATCTCAACATAAAAAAACAAGTTTATGCACCTTTTTGCGTATCAGTGACATCACACCTATGCGCGTGAGAACGTGTTGTCGTGATAGGCCTTCTCGTGGAACACCATCAGCGAAGGTTTCCGCCCCATCAGCGCCCGGCTCACACAGGTGACGCATAAATAAGGACACATACGCCCTGAGCAAGAGAGGAAGCACTTCAGTACATGAGGTACACGCATTAAAATGACAACACAAATTTATTCGTGGCACACCAATCAAACGCACTTAAACTCTTTCTCTGATTTGCCTCGCAGGTCTCTAACAAGCCACTGGGTGGTGAAGGCATCCTGGGGGGGCATCCCATAACGCATCACTGCGTTCAGGAAGGCCTTCCTCTGACGAGCATTGAAACCCAACACCTAATGAGGAGAACAATTATGTTTTAATGCTACTGCTTAGTACTTGTAGGGAATAATAGATTAACAAGTTGTGAGGTAGTATAGATTAAACCTCAATGTTGCCTCCTACTCGGGCCAGTAGGGGCGGCAGTGGTTTGTCTTTGTCATTTCTCAAGCCTTTGCGATTCGGCCTGCGAGAGTTCGCTAACAAGAGAAACAGCCGTGTCAGTACAAATATGCAGCTGTATAACAACTTTGTATTAAAATAAAGATGATTTCATGTTATTTTTAGGTAAATTACCTTCAGATCGTTCATCAAAGTCCTCATCACCCTCTTCTGAAGCCACCGAGTAATCTGATTGGTTGTCAGACTGATCATCCTGCCAATCTAAGATCAAAACAGGCAGGGCAACACATTGCTGAGCAGTTGAGTTTTTATGACAATATGAATATTAATATTTGAGGGGACAAAACAACTGAATTCATGCACACACTGAACAACAGCCAATACGAATTCTAATAATGCGTTACTGTTTTTTCAATAAAAAACACAATCACAAAACTCCAGGCAGAACAAACATCTGTGTAAATCGTTCACCACTGAATGTAACAATTAACTTTATTATTTTATTTCTTATGCAATTTAACATTTTAAGTAAGCTTACATTTACATTTTATTCATTTGGCAGACGTTTTTATCCAAAGCGACTTACAGTGAATTCAAGGTATACATTTTTTTTTTTATCAGTACTTGCATTCCCTGGGATCGAACCCACAACCTTTGCACTGCTAACGCAATGCTCTACCAGTTGAGCTACAGGAACTTTACACGAAATGAACACATTCGTTCTGCTTGTGTTTTATAAACAAGACCTACAGATACAATAAACACACAATAAACCAAAACTAAATCTATGACTTGAGACCACAAGTTAGTCTTCACCCATACAACACACAAGTGAATCTTCACTCACACACACAGGGATAGAGTAGCAAAGAAAAGCTTTAAAAGTGCGTCTGTACCCCGTCCACTACCTCTGTCCTCCTGTGAGCAGTCGTTGTAGTTGACGGGTTTGCGTGGACGTTTGCCTTTGCCCAGGTGACGAGCCAGATCTTCCTGCTGCTGCTCGTAATGATGCCGCAACAGTTTCTCCCAGTAATCCGGATCCACGCTCTCCTCCTGTTTAATGATCTCTCGGTCCAAATCCTCCTGACACACACACATCATGTGAAATCCACAAACCACACCCAGACATCCCACACACACGCTCCCCGGCTCACCTCCTCATCTTCATCTTTCACCACATACTGAGCCACTTTAAAGGAGCTGAGATACTCGTTCATGCTTTGCAGTTCTGTGTCGTCCGTCGCGTCTTGGTTCCGGTCTAACAACCGATCGATTGCTTTGTCGTCATAGTGGATCACACTGCTGTCCTCTTCCTTATTGTCACCTGAATAAACAAGCATAAGACACAGAGAGATATGGATGTTTTTTACAGGCCAGTAGGTCAGATTTTTACTTGCCCTGACAGTATTATGCAACGGGCAGCACTGCACCAGGGAGCAGTTGGGAGTTGCCTTGCTCAAGGGCACCTTAGATGTTTCCTGCTACATTAAAAATCGAACCACCGACCTTTTGGTTTAGTTTTGGCCACAGCTGCCCCAAAAGAGCAGAAACAGAAACCAAGAAACTAATAACATCCTGTTGTTGGTTTGTGGTTGTGGCTGGTTGGCACAGAAACTCAGATTTACATGGACAAGATAACTTTTACCATTTGTGTCTGGTTAAGACGTGATGTGTTCAAATGCTGCAAGGTTTGACTGCATTCCCCAAATGTCTTTATTGTCCTGATAAATCTCTAACCTAATCATGTTCCTTAAAACTGTACTATTTAATGCTATAATATTGTTTTACCTTCTCCAATCTCGTCTTTAAAAAGCTGCTCTGTGCCAAACTTCAAGATGTCATCCAGCTCCTGTTTGGACATGGATCCAGCCTTGGAGCCCAAACCGGGCCGCACCACCAGGTGGGTCAACATCATCTTCTTCTTTGCCACCTGAGACATGCGGGTCATGAGACACATTTGTTTGTTGACTGTTTTAACTACAAAACACAGCTGTGCATTTGTCATTTTATAGTGTAGTTATCTTTCACACCTCAAACTCATTTTACATTAGATATTGAAAACTAGAAGGCACACAGATTCCTTCATCTAAAGTTTGATGTACTTTGTTCTTTAAATAAATGAATGAGTTTCATATCTAACCTGTGTAATTCTCTCCTCCACAGATGCTTTAGTGACAAATCGATAAATCATCACCTTCTTATTCTGACCAATACGATGAGCCCTGCTAAACGCCTGAAAAAGACAACAGAGTGTCAGATAGACAAAGCAGATCTTTCACATAAAATTCCACATAAATGACACACAACATGCAGGTGTTCAGTGATTGGCAGGTGTAGTCTCAGGTGTCTGATGTCATCTTTACCTGGATGTCATTGTGGGGGTTCCAGTCAGAGTCATAGATGATGACGGTGTCGGCAGTCGCCAAATTAATACCCAAACCACCTGCTCTGGTGGACAACAGGAAAACAAACTGTGGAGCTCCAGGAGCTGCAGAAGAAGAGATGGATGATGAAAAAAAAAATTTTACATTTGAAGCTGCCATCCGTACTTTTTGCCTTTCCATCACCATCTAGGTGAAACATAAAATTGCAGGTTTTCTTTATGGGTTGAAGTCAAATAAAGGCGAAATGACATTTTTGGAAAATCAGCCCCCGCAGCTCAAATAATAAATCATTATTTTAAATGTAACATTGCAAATTAGGGTAAAGAGAGCGTTTTGAACACTGATCTGTCATGTACTTGCTCAATAACTGATGTTGTTCTTTTTTAACCAAGAAAGTTATGAATTACAGCTTTAAATAATCACATTTATTTAAATAAATAATCATTTATTCACCATCATTCTGCAAAAATTTCAGAAACTTTATAATATAACACTTTTTAATAACATTTATTTATTATTGTATGGTTAATTAAATGGAAAAATACAGCTCAAATATTCTTCAAAATATTTTCTTGCGTGTTCCAAATTGTCATTTACAGGTAAACAGTGGCTTTAACAGGAAGTACTCGTAATGACATCTTCCCTCACCATTAAACCGATCAATGGCTTCCTGTCTCATCCCTCCAGTCACTCCACCATCAATTCTTTCATACTTATATCCCTCGTTTTCAAGGAAGTCTTCTAACAAGTCCAACATCTTTGTCATCTACATTCACGCACAAGAGAACAAGTACATTTGTATAAACAAACATGATAAAGTGTTTGTGTGTGTATGCGTGGTATATGTCTGTACCTGTGAGAATATAAGCACTCTGTGTCCGCCCTCCTTTAGCCTCCTCAGCATCTTACACAGAAGCAACAGCTTTCCAGAAGCCTTTGTAAGGGCACTGCCATCATACATGCCATTGGGCATCTTAGGGGCTTCCTGAAAAATAATAACCAAAATATTTTCATTAATTCAAAACCAAAATACTTAGGTTTCCCCCATTGTTAATGTAAAATGGTACAGTCCTAAGGCGAGCACATGTAAGTGGAATCTCACATTAGCAGCTGTGGGGAAGAGGTAGGGGTGGTTACAGCACTTCTTCAGGTCCATAACCACATTAAGCAGAGACACCTGATTTCCACCCCCACGGGTGTTCAAAGCTTCAAAGTTGCGTGTCAGGATGTACTTGTAGTATTTCCTGTTGAAAGAACAATAAATTCAAATTGGAAGTCATTTAAAAAGGCCTCCAATTTCTGTAGCTGTTTCTTCATTACATTTAAATGTATAAAAATTTTTTAAATAACAATGTACAACCACACTTTAAACATTCAGAATCATCTGGCTGTTAACCATGCAATGAAACATGCTTTAAATTATTGCCCAGCAGGTGGCGCAACTGAATTTGAATGAGGCGATAAAAAGAGGCAAATAACCACAGCAAAACAACAGAACAAATCATAAATCTGTCTTTCTCGTACTTCTGCATTGAGCTGAGCTCCACTCTCACAATGAGCTCGGTCTTTGAGGGCATGTGTTTAAAGACGTCAGCTTTGAGTCTCCTGAGCATGTGTGGACCCAACATGTCGTGCAACTTCTTAATCTGGTCCTCTTTAGCTATGTCAGCAAACTCCTCCAAGAAGCCTTCCAGGTTACTGAAACACACACACATCACGTCCTGAACACCAGATTCACATTTCTGTGAGAACACAAACATGTTCTTCACACACACACTCACTTGAATCTCTCAGGCGTGAGGAAGTTGAGAAGATGGAAGAGCTCCTCCAGGTTGTTTTGTAAAGGAGTTCCTGTCAACAGCAGCTTATGCTGGAGTGGGTAGTTATTAAGCACACGGAAAAACTGAGGGAAAAACAGAAGAAAGAGTTTGTGTTCATTTTACATCAGAACTGGTGCATCTGTCCAAGCAGGGATGTGCAAAACAACTAGCTAGTACTCTGTTGTTGGAACAAGTTGGTCTGGACACAGCTTACCTTTGACTGGTTGTTCTTTAGTCTGTGGGCCTCATCTACTACAAGACAAGCCCAATCAATGGAACCCAGGATGGCTTGATCGATCGTAATCAGCTCATAAGATGTTAACAGAACATGGAACTTCACAGCAGCCTCTTTCTGTAGAAGTGATGGAAAATTCAGAACCAGAGGAACCACACACATTCGGATAATACAATATCTCATAAACCACAAACACATAGCAAAACACTTTGATGTATGTTCTAGATGGATAGGGTTAAATCTTAAGATGTTGTGTAAATTTTTCCCTCATCTTTTGCCATTGTCTCCAGCCACTTTCTGTTTCTTACCTTCATTTTGGAGGCTTTCTTCCCGCCGCGGATGGCGTTGTCCTCAAAGGAGAACTCGTTTTCCCTTATGACAGCTCTGCTGTCTTTATCACCCACGTAAGTGACCACATACATGTCTGGGGCCCACATCTCAAACTCCCTCTCCCAGTTAATGATGGTGGACAGTGGGGCACTCACCAGAAACGGCCCCTTCGAGTGACCCTAAAAGACACCATTTGAAAGAAAGAGATTATATTGATTCATATGCTTTAACACAAATAAAAAACAAATATTTTCAAAATTAAAGATGTTGTTAAGCTTAAAAACCTCTTTGTAGAGTGAGTAGAGAAAGACAGCAGTCTGAACAGTCTTTCCGAGACCCATCTCATCAGCCAGGATGGTGTCAGTGCCCTGAGCCCAAGAGAAACGCAACCAGTTCAGTCCCTCCAGCTGGTACGGGTGAAGAGTTCCACCTGTAGCATCCAGATAATCCGGCTGCCTGTCGAACTTTATGGTGGGCTGATAAAAAGAAAATAAGAGAAACATTAGACCACCATTAACAAAATGGTGGTGGCCCTCTTCCAAAAACTAGCGATCTAGAACAGAAGCTAATGTTGATGATCATGCATGCAAAAGTTCTTATGCTGTTCCTTACATCCACCACAGGGTTAACAGGAGGTCTCTCTGCCTTCTTCACTTTCACCTTCTTTATCTTCTTCCCTGGTCTGCCTTCTTCTCCAAGCATAAGTTCCCTTACAAACACGAAAACAAGAAGATATGTTAAATAAACTGCATCTAATAAGCATCATTTTATAGTTGTGTGATGTTTTCCATGCAGGTACCTGTGGTTCCAGTAAAGCTGTTTGTAGGTGTCAAAGTCTGGTATGTCCATGTCTTCACTCTCCCAGGTTGACTGATCATACTGTAGGTCCCTCCATTTGATGAGATAATGAACATTATTCTTCTTATCCACACTGGAGGAGAGAAGCGACAGAAGCACAAACAGTTGAGTAGATGTTATCTTCAGACCTGGGAGGCTTCAGCATTTGATGACTCTCACCTGTGATTTATGATTCGATGGATGAGGAGCCATTCCAGCTTTACTCCAAAGCGTCCGTACCGATCCTCCATACGGGCATAAAAGGGATCTTTATTTTTCCTCTTTGTGCTCTTATCTTCATCTCCCTCAGCACCCAGCTCCAGATTGGGGGGCTCTTCCATATCGGTCTTTCGCTGGTAGTTACGGAACATCACCTGACAGTTCAGCTCCAACTACAGAAAGAAACACAGCTCTGATTGGACGATTTTACTAATAATGACCTTTAACCACTAATTCTCAACTCATTCTTACTTCTCGAAAGTTTCCTGTTACTTAACTGTCTTATCTAATAAAAACCAAAAACCACAAACACATCAACTCAAAATATGTGGATATCTTCAAATCTGCACAAGAGAACAGGAGAGCAACTGCATGCGACTGCTGATGCACATGTACCTAATGTATAAACGGTGTTAAATAAAAGTGCATTTAGTTTCGGGAAACATGAAGTATTTGAAATTTAGTTTGTGTTACCTGTAGTTCCTGGACCCAGGAACAGTGCCAGTAAGACATGTTGCACCACTTCACAAAGAACTCCCTCTCTTTGCGACCGATCATAGGGGGAGGATCAGGAGCATCGGCAGGGAGGTCCGCAGGGCGGGGCACAGGCATGGGGGGAGGGGCTTCACCCCAGCGCCAGGTTAGAACTTTCTGGACTTTGCCCTTTAGTGGAAGACTCTAAGAAAATAAAATAATAACAGTTCAAGTAAAACAAATATAATAAACAGACTTCAACAACGACACTATTGCTTCTCTCTCTCTCACCAGGCAGCGAGGGCAGATCCACTCTCCGTTGGGGATGTCTGGAAGGGGAGGGTTCAGACAGTGTAAATGGTAGGACGAGGGGCAGGTGTCACAACACAGAAGCTCCCCTCCGTCCTTACACATCCGACAAAACTCCATGTGGTGATCGTCCTCCTCCTCTGCCTCTCCTTCATCCCTCCTGCCATCATCGTTCTCCTCCTCCCCTTCCGAGCTCTCCTCGCGGGCTTCCCACTGAATACCCTCCTTCTCCTGAAACATTAATAATGCATAACCAACAGAAACTTCAGTCATTAAATATCAATGTAAGCTTCATTCATTGGGCAAACAGAGGCTCAGAGAATGGACAGCTATTTTGGGTGGTGTTTATCGGTGGGTACACGTACACAGTGTGGGCAGCTCCATGTGCCCTCAGGGGCTCTCTCCATGTCAGGGTCCAGACACACCATGTGATAGGCTCGTGGACAGGTGTCACACAGAATGATCTCACCACCCTGCTGACACACCTCACAGTAGTCCTGATGATCTGTCTCGTAGCCATCAGCATCCTCATCCACTGAGAAAGAGTGAGAGGGAAAGAGAGAGAAAGACAGAGTGTGAAAAAAAGAGACAGGCAGGAGAGAAAGGGAGAAAGAGAGGAAAAAAGAAAGAAATTATAAAACTGTCAATTACCTCAGAAAATACAAAAATATGTTTTTGATATTGATGCCCCTGCAATGGAAGTCTATGTGTCAGCTGTTTCTATCAACACAATTTTTAAGAATCAGGGGAACCTAATTATGTTGGGTGTGATGCTATCACTAGATCTTTAATTTAACACAGAACATACCTTTAGTCTGCATGTTAACTCACCTCTCTTCTTCTTCTTGGAGCTTTTGGATTTCTTAGTCTTGGAACGGCTGCTCCGACTGTTGGAACCATCACTGACGGAGAAACTGTCAAAGTCACTCTCGCCATCATCATCCTCACCACTCTGACAGGAGGAACCGGGGGAGCAAAACAGGAGTCATAAAATTACATTAGGAATGAATGTATGATATATAAATGAATTGTCAAAACAAATTCTGAATATCTATAGATGTAAATATAAGCATATAAAGAACAGTTTCTCACAGAGGAACGTTTTCTCTTAAAGTTGCCCAGTTTAATCTTGAGTGGAGCCACTTTCTTTGTTTTAGACTTCTTGTCCTGGGGCTTTGGGGTGGACTTGGTCTTCCTACGTGCATTTGGGCCTAGAGTAAATATATACAGTGCATGACAAACGATGTTGTTAAGAATACATTCTGCTAGATTTTTCCTTTTGTTGTCAACAGAAAATAAAGCAATACAGGTTTGAAATTACATAATGACTGAATTTTCATTTTTAAATGCAATATCCCTTTAAACAGTCTTTAAAAAGCTTGTAATCCTATCATGTTAATTTCCAACCAAATCTCATATTTTATCCAAATTCCTCTCCTGTTTTTCTCTGACCTTTGCCCTCTTTGGTCTTGGCTTTCCGCAGGGGGACTGCGGGAGGTTGCTGGGGTGGGGGTTGGGGGGGCGGTGCAGCAGGAGCTGCTGTTGGAGTGGGTGTGGCCATTGGTGCAGCCCCCCCTCCATCCACTCTGGTCACCATGCTCTCCACCGCAGCAGCTACATTGGCAGCTGCCAGGGCTGCGTTGGCAGTCGCCGAGCCTCGCATGGGATTATTGGTACTGAACTCCCGCCATTTTGCTCCCAAAACCACCATCATCTTTGATACGGGAATCTTGGGGTTTTTAGCAGCTATAAGAGGCCTGAGGGACAGATGGAAAGATAAAGACCCACTTTAAGAAAATCACAGGATATATTTAGACATTTACATAAGGCAATAATAGAAATAGGACATGGGAATGACAAAGCAGCTGTATTATGTTTTACCTGACAAACTGGCTGAAAGCTTTGTAATTGGTGAGAGAAGTGTAGTCCTCCTGAGTGAAGCTATAGTCAATGTCTTTCATTCCCCAGTCTGCTAACAGCTGAGAGGAAGTCTTGGGCTCCTTTGACAGGAGATATAGGATCAGCAACACAGCAGAAGACAATCAGACCAAAATAAATGACATCATCTCATCTATATGCTATATCGGTACCTGTCATCTATAACACACATAATTGAAATAAAACACTTCTGGAAAGCTAAAAAGTCCTACAATATGATATGCTGTATTATATTTTCTGCTAATTATTTTAGAAGTACTGTACATGCTACTTTTTGGACATTATATTAACTTAAGAAGATTATATAGAATCTATATAGATTATATATATATATATATAATCTTAAGAAGATTAAAATATACATTTTCCCATATATAAAGTCGTCAAAAGACAAATAGGTACAACTTGCAAATAAACCAAACAACAGTAAAAAAACAGCTGCTAATGACAAATTATAAGCACATAACTACTGTGATTTCTGTTCTGTGTATATACATTTAAACTGCCTCTGTGCTGCATTATAAAGTCTGTGTAAATGCACACATTTATGCCGCTTCAGATACAGCATCTTTACAACGTAAACACAGCTTTGGTTGATCAATCAGACTGCTTTAATAAACATCTCGAGTCCTCAACAGAGACCACCACCTGCTCCCTCACCTGCCCATCATCATCATCCTCATCTTCCTCCTCCTCAGGCTCTGGATCTTTACGTTTGCTTTTTCCTCCAGATGAACTGCCGGCCTTCTCCCCAGCTGAACCTCCCTTCTTTCTGTCCTTGGAAGAGTTTGATCTCTTTTTCTTTTTCTTGCTCGGGGCATAATCACTCCCTTCACTCTCAGATCTCATCCCTCCATCCTCTTCCTCCCCTGCTGCCATTCCGATCGCTTCCATGACCTCAGGAGAGCTGACAGGAACTTCCTACACCATAAAAACAAGCAAGGAGAGATGACACAAGAAGATCTATTCAGAAATGAACACTTAGATTTATTGCTTCACCTTAAAGCACATTGAACTGTTTATTGGGAATGTGAGGCTGTTGAGCTGGGATTAAAAACCTTAAATCTTAATCACACAAAGATCTAATACAGAGTTA
>JAZGTK010021052.1:0-10766 GCA_036877625.1 Ambastaia sidthimunki
ATGGTGTGGAAATCAGGACTTTAATCAAGGGATATGGAATTCGCTTTGATGTCATGGTATTTGGCGAGGTGAGTTTTTAAAGCAGGTAAAGTTTGATATCAAATCAATTGCCTTGTGTAAAATTTGAGGTAGATATCAGTTCTCCAAAGTAACTTTTCTTAGCCATTAAGGGAATTGCTGTCAACTGATGTTTTGTAAGTTGTGTAAGACCCAGTTGTTTTTTTGTGTTTCTAATACAGGCAGGAAAATTCAACGTTGTTCCAACACTTTTGAATATAGGCGCAGGCCTGGCGCTTTTAGGACTGGTAAGCAATTCTGTTGCTGGTAGAAAAACCGTGAATTAGGTTCTCAAAAATGAAGAGAACAAACCAGTTCAGTGATGGATTTTATAGTTCAATGCTTTAAGATAAAACCATGTTTATCTCGTTTTGAATAATATTTGTGGCCACCAGGTGACTGTTATCTGTGATTGGATTGTTCTGACATTTATGAAGAGAAAACAGCATTATAAAGAGCAGAAATATACGTATGTGGATGACTTTGGGCTTGTGAGTATTTGCTGTTTCACATACAAATACTTTTCACATTGATCACCTTAAAGCTGCTATACCTAACTTTTATGTAACTTTTGTTATTAGGTAAAGTAACCTGCAATTCTATATTTCAAACAGAGATGGCGGTAGAGAGACAAAGTTACAGTTTGCAGCTTTAAGCAATGATTATATTTTCTATATATTATAACATCACTCTATTTAATGTTCCATACTTGCCTGTTTAAAGTAAGTAGCTATAATATCTTGTAAAGTTGTTTGTTGTGAAGAAACTAACTGAAGATTTTTATTTTATTTTTAGTTATCCAATGACGAAAAATAGAGGATCTTCAAACATGAATTGACTTTGTGTATATAAACACAGCACAAACTATCTCCAACAACACACATAAATCCTGCTGTTTATAAATATCAGGATACATGTCAAATGAATGAATTCTGAATAATTGTATAGAAGTGATGAGAAGTTTTTACTGTCAGTATTTGTACTATCAGCAAATGAATGTATATTCATATACATTATATATAATATGTATATTATAAAGAAACTCAGGGTGAAGTCATGGCATTAGAAAACAATAAATCTACATTTGTATACGAGTATCAGTGAGTTTCATTCAGACTTTTTAGATGTGATGTGGGTAGTCAGTTTTCCTGGTTATTATTACTAACCTAAAACTCAAACGATACTAGCGAACCTCTGTAAAAACCAAGAATTGCTTTCCACAAGATGGCGCTAGACATCCAAAAACTATAAAAATGTAATTACTTTTTATTTATGGGAAACATTGCACGAAAGTAAATGCATGTTTGGTACACAATAAAATTATAATCGTTTAAATCTTAAGAATTCAAACAATATGCACCAGACATACGAATGGAAATCCACCTCAGTCCTCATCACGTAATCACAAACGACCGTGATTGGTCCATGTCATTGATCAGCGTTGAGAAAAGTAACAGTGTACAGTATTATGGAATTAACGAATAAATATGTATAGTGTGTATAATATATAATATGATATGTAAAGAAATGTTAGATTACAAAACAATCAAGATCCCATTTTATTTCTATAACTGTATAATTAAAGGTTTTGGGTGGTGTAGTTCCGCTTGCTGTCCGCAGGGGGCGGAAGAGACGCGTGTACAGTTGAGTTCAGCAGCAGAGGAAGAGCGCTGCTCTAACGCGACCTTTATAGTTCAGATTCAACGATGGCCGCTGCGTTGAGGGGAAATATTGTGAAACTGGCCAAGGTGAGTGTTGATAAACTATCTCTGACAGTGATATATTCAGTGTTTGAGAGTAATTTAACAGTCATATATAAAACATAGCGGAAAACACAGTATTCTGTTGAGTCCTGGCATGTACACATGGTTTAATGTGTCCCATACTGACAGCTTTTTATTATAACTTTTATTATATTTTTTATTTTTATTATAATTTGTTTGTGTGTCCGATTTAGGTATGATTCTTATTTACATTGTCATCTATGGCATTGCATTACTGCTTATGTAGTAGTTATATTACATTTATAACTGTAATTTCGAGGTTCCCAATGCTTCACATTCACCAAATGTACTCAAGACACGCCAGAAATATCTGTGTGACCTGTTTATAACTCCCCTGTGTTGTGATATGTGACCCCCTCAGGGTGTAAGTGGTGCCCGGTTTCAGCCACTGTACGCCCGGTGTCTGAGTTTGACCGGCAGTCAGAATGTGTCAGAGACCCCCCCAGCACGTGCTGACAGCACCTTTAAAGTCACCATGGTCCCTGGAGACGGAGTCGGACCTGAACTTATGACTGCGGTCAAAGACGTCTTTAAGGTACTGATATGAGCTCATGGTGTCTCAAATCCTAGTGTCAAATCAGCTGTTTTCTTGTAGCTTACAGTATCTACCAGCATCTGTCCTTGTTGCTAACTAACTATCTTCTAATGTTGCTGTAGGCAGCTGATGTTCCTGTAGAATTTGAGGAGTTTCATCTGAGTGAGGTGCAGAATATGGCCAGCGAGGAGAAACTGGACGAGGTTTTGACCTCTATGAAGAACAACAGGGTCGCCATCAAGGGTAATTTGCACGATATTGAATAAAAGCGATAACTTGCTAAATAATGCAACATGCATTCTCTACATAACTTTTTGAATTTAAAATAATTCCATTATTGCCAACCATTGCAATATGCATGTTTTGATATGCACATTTGCAATATTTTGATCATTTCAATGTATTGTGAAGGCCTAAGAGTCAGTAATTGTTATGCAAAATAAAGATTTGTAATTAGTAACTTTTTTAATATACTGTTTTAATAGCTTAACCTTAGCATACGTTTTTTAAGTGTTTTCATTCTGTGTTTAGGGAAGATCCACACCCCCATGGAGTACAAGGGCGAGCTGGCATCTTATGAGATGAGACTGAGGTACATTTTTTATTCTTGTAACCTGTGTATTTGCATTTAACTGCTTTGTGTTTTAAATACCTGACCTGCTTGTATTTCGATTGATTGTTTGCTTGTGCTGTAATAAAACAGGAGAAAGCTGGACCTGTTTGCCAATGTGGTTCATGTGAACAGTCTCCCAGGTTACAGCACCCGTCACAATAACCTGGACCTGGTGATCATCCGTGAGCAGACAGAGGGGGAATACAGCTCTCTGGAGCACGAGGTATCTGCTGTCCATCAGTTGTGTCTCGTCTTTTAACTCAAAGCAAATCAATCACAGCCAAAACATCAAAACACAGTTTGTGTAACAAAGTGTTTATTCAGCTGAATTATAAGAGCCGTGTTCTGCGTTGACAGAGTGTTTCAGGAGTGGTCGAGTGTCTAAAGATCATCACCAGAGAGAAATCTCGTCGCATCGCCAAATTCGCATTCGATTACGCCACCAAGAAAGGCCGCAGTAAAGTGACCGCAGTTCACAAGGCGAACATCATGTAAGTGTCACGGAGGGGTTTCCCTGTGTTCGAACCCATGACTCTGGGTTTGCTAGCGCCATGCTCAACCATTTGAGCTACGGGACCACTAAGCTGCAGTGTTATGCTGTCCATACAGGTTTAAAATGTAAACACACAGACTCATTTGCTCTGGCTCCTCCCCACAGGAAACTCGGGGACGGTTTGTTTCTGCAGAGCTGCGCAGAGGTGGCTGAACTTTACCCCAAGATTAAATACGAGAACATCATCATTGACAACTGCTGCATGCAGGTACAGTTTGTTCTCTTTTCTATAGCTGGCAGGAAAATTAATAATTCAGTTGTATATCTATAGCGCTTTTTTTCCACAGTGTTTGTTGATGTTGAATGTAAAAGCTTTGTTCTGTGTTCCACAGCTTGTGCAGAATCCGTACCAGTTTGATGTTCTCGTGATGCCTAATCTCTACGGCAACATCATCGATAACCTGGCGGCCGGGCTGGTGGGCGGAGCCGGAGTTGTACCGGGGGAGAGTTACAGCGCAGAATATGCTGTTTTTGAAACGGTGAGTTTCTAAATGTTTCTCAAAACAAAAGCAACACTGATAAATAGCTATAATACGTCACAGGCCTACATGGTTAGCTCTTGCTGTGTTCCTGTAGCTCAGCTAGTAGAGCATTGCATTAGCAACGTAAAGGTTGAGGGTTCGATTCCCAGTGAACACACGGACTGATCTAATGCTTGAATGCTTTGGATAAAAGCGTCTTCTGAATGCATAAATGTAAATGTTGTATCTGACACCTTTTGTGACTGTTGTGAATTATTTTTCTGTTCTTTTGGCTGATCAGGGTGCCAGACATCCGTTTGCTCAAGCTGTCGGCAGGAATATCGCCAATCCCACCGCGATGCTTCTCAGTGCGTCCAACATGCTGAGACACCTGAAGTGAGTTCACATCTGCAGTGTTTACACTGTTTTAAATACACTTCACTATCAGATCTTAAATCTACTTCTAATACAGAGTTTAATGTATGACTGCAGTCGTTCTTATAGGAAACGACTGACAAGCGTTATGTGTTGATGTGTGTGTTGTGTGTTTGTCCTTCAGCCTGGAGTATCATTCGAACATGGTGTCTGAGGCTGTCAAGAAAGTCATCAAGCAGGGCAAGGTGGGAGAGTTTGGTGTGTGTGTGTGTGTGTGTGTGTGTGTGTGTGTGCGTGCGTGCGTGTGTGCGTGTGTGCGTGCGTGTGTGTGTGTGTAGAGCTTTATATACTCATAATGTGTTTGTGAATCATGTATGTAGAAAAGTTAATGATGCTTGCTGTTATTGATGAAGAAAACTGCATTATAATCTCGTGCCGTTGCTTGTAATACTAGGTAGCCGTGGGTTTGGGTTGGCAGCTGGCTGTAAACTAACTTTAACTAACTAACTTTACCCATCACACACCTCTGTGCCTTCAACCCAGTAACACTTTTAATTCCAAAAAAGTTTTGTTTCTGCATTCCGCTTTAGTTGGAACCTGTTTGTTCTTGTTTCATCATTCCTGTTGGGGCTTTTGGCCTAGTTTGTTCGGTTCAGCTGTTTAGCGATTGCCTAACATTCAAAATGCATTTTGCTCAGTCATTGTCATCTCATCTACAGACCTCATAAAGTAGTTTGAAAAACACAGTTTTCTTAAAGCTAACAGACACAGAGCTTTGAAATGTTTCTCTCATACTAGAGTCTGCAAGTATGTACTTGTCCATCATTTCTGAAGTGGTCTTTATCTGCCTCTCCTCTGTCGTCACACCCCGTTCTGGGTGTATGTGACTGTGTGTGTGTGTATCTATGTGTCCCAGGTGAGGACGCGAGACCTGGGGGGTTACGGCACCACTGGGGACTTTGTCCGTGCAGTTGTGGCCAGCCTGCGTCATCGGACTGTTTGAGGATTTCTGCAATATATTCAAAGCCTGTTTTTTACCAGACACATGCTGCATCAGTCTCTGTCCTCCACAGACTGTGTGTTTATTGCCCCTTGCTTTAATGACTCTTCACTAAGCCCCGCCCTAAGAACTATACTGACCAATCAGGTCCTTTTAACTGTTGCCATATTCTAAGACCAGCATTTTGGTTTATGTTTGTTACTTGAGCTTAAGCTTATCTGAAGTGAGCAACTGTTGCTAAGAGGGCGGAGCTTAGTGAAGCGTCAATTTCCTGTATTTTGGTTACTGATTTTTGTCTTCTTTATTCTTTACATCCATGTATGTTCATTATTTTCACTACTGTTTATACAAGTATCCACCCATGATTATGTTTGGCATGTTACATTTCACTACAGCTGTATTCTGTTCACTCCACTTTTTAATTTATGTTTTAGTTTTCCATTCTAAGCTGCAGAAACCACCAGAACCCTGTAGTTCTTGTGCGATTTCTTTTAACTCCTCTGTTCAGGGCTGGTCCTTCTTAAACTGTTTGTTGTGATTCCAGGACCTCACTGAAATTGAATTTATGATGATCAACTTGTTTTCAAAAGGCATTTTTCAGGCTGTGACTGAAGGCAACAGTTTCATGTTATTTTCCATTTTAAATGTTATGACTTTAAGCGTCATTAACATCTGCTGCTGTGATAAATGTGATGGCCAATCACTGCTCTCCGTGATGCAAATGTTCTGGCGACAAGCGGACGGAAACTCTGCTTTGTGTCATGGCTGACTAACAGTGTTTAAGGAAAATATTATCAAGGAAATGGCTGAATGGGATGCAAATATCTCTCTGCCTCTCAGGCATCATAAAATTACCTCAATCACTGTTACAATGTTTCAACGTGTGAACACTAGCTGACATGTTCTAATTCATCTCCTGCAGTATTAAATACTTTCAGAGCTGTTTCAACACTTAACGGTGTTTGGGAAACTGTACAAATTGTCTGAAGGTTCGTTTATGTCTTTGATGAACTGACCAATGCTTTGTCAAGTTTTCTCTGTGTCAAAAATAAATGTTAAGCCAAATTAATTCACGAGTGTCGCAGTTTCTGGTGATGGATGTTTAAATATGTTAAACTCTTGTTCATAAGCTGTATAATTATCACTCACTATGTGAATATCAGGACAGAAAGCTTCTCTTCCAAGGAAATAACTTAAAATAGTGTTTGTGTTTGAAATGCATGTGTGGATGCATTTATCAAACGTGTGTTTATATATTTTATTGTGGGTTTTTTTTGTGCAGGTTCGAACATCAGATCTGGGGGGCTACGCTTCAAGCGATGAGTTTACCAGGGCTGTCATCGCTAATCTGGTGGCCTAAACCAATCCCAGCATTCCACGCTCCATGAATACCACTTCAAGCACAGTAGCTGACAACAATGGTTGTCCAGTTGTATTCTTAAACTCTTGTGGTCCAACATTTCCTAGTGCAGGCTTTGCTATTGGTCTTAAGGTTTAGACTGGTACTCCACACACAGTTTAAAACAGCACAAGATTTATATCTTTGGCCAGCAACAATAAAAATAAATCAATAACATATATAATAAATGTACTGCAGCTTTTAGTAAAGTGTATTTATTCAGCTATTTATTAACTATGTGCAATTGCTACTTGTGAGGTCGTGAATAAAATATTACATAATACACTGTTGTGTGTGTTGCCTTAACTGTTGATATCTGTTCTTTTCAGCTTTATCTAATGTTGAATTATAAATATTATTTGCATGTTAATGACACCAGAATAAATATTCCTTCTTTCTCCCTTTCAGCGTCTGTTTCAATCTTAAAATTGCAGGTTACTGTACGTACTTTATGTATGTTTAAGTCAAAGTCAAACAGATTAATAAAGTATGAAGGGGCGCCGCATTACACACATCACACCGCTGGGTGGCGCTTTATACCTGAACACGTGTCTTGTGCAGTCCCCACTTCTCAAATAACATACATACACTTCTGTTCAAATGCAGGTATTAAACCTTCATGCTATTATGCATATAACACAAAAGAAGAACAAAACAACTAAATAAAAAAAGGACATGGGGCGATTATTTTATAATAATATAAAAATGAGAGTTATAGGGTATAGAAATGACAATAAATATTTTGTAAAGCTTACAAACGTGAGCTCTTGTGTTATATTGTCTTTCTTTATTTAAGCAACATTCAAACAAACATGTTTGTACACAGGCGAGATTTAAACATTTATGCCATGCAAAAAAAGGCAACGTTGAAAAACAACAATATAAAAACATAAAAATGGACTGCCAGGGTAGATCATGTAAAAATTTAAGTAAATTTATATTCGGATATAAAATTATCAAATACTTTGTGAAACTCACAAACGTTTCATCCTTTTCCTGGAAGCAAGACGCCCGCCAGATGTCGCGGCGTGGCTGCGTGGGAAGAGGAGAGGCGGGGCCTGGCCTGGGAATCCTCCGCTTCCCATTCCAGGCGCTGGAGCACAACATGGCGGATTAGGAGGCAAGCGACGCGCCCGGATACGAACAAATCGTGGAATACTGATCGCCAGTGCCGTGGACAGACCGGGAATATACATGTTACTGGATAGGAAGATCTGAACTAAACCTATCCATCACCTTTACGGCTTTTTCAGACATGCATTTTGGATACCAGTAAGTCTTGGGTTCTGTTGCCTTCTCCAAATTGGCTGTCGGTCCGAGACCTTTCCTATTACCCAGGCCCCCCACCCCGAACGCACTCTCGGTTCCTGGGGTGTGGAGACAGGGGTCGGGGCAGCGGAGAACAGTCGCGCTTGATCGGGAACATCACGTTCAGCAGTGCGGGACAGGGTGCCGAGGTGAGTCTTTAAACGCGATAACTGTCCAAACTTACGGTCTGGTCACAGTTTAACTATCTTTATTAGTATTAGTTATCATTAGTTGGTAAATAAACAGGGTCTCTGGTGTAGATCCGAAACCCAGCAGCATTTTATGTAACATTTACGCAGTATACAGGGATGTCTTGGGAGCGCATCCAATAATGTTTGAAGATGCGAACATTTGTGGAAGTACTAGCTGGGAGGCAAGGAGGGAAAAAATAAAGGGGGGGTGAATGGGGGGCTGCCGAGAAAAGGGAGGGGGAGAGGAAGAGAGACACGCATAGCTTTTATTGAGAGTCAGACAGAAATATAAGCCAGGACTCAGGCGACGTTTCTTACTGGATACATTGTAACAGTGTTAATAACTTCCACTGGTTCATTTGAATAGCGATACATTAAAACCATATTAATGGTTCTAGACTGGCTACATTGTAACAATATTTATGATTTCTGTCTCTATGCATTGTAACAACATGATTGATTTCTGCCTACATTCATAAAATCCATAGTAACTGAGTTCTGTTTGGATACAGTGTAACAACATGAATGGTTGAATACATTGTAACTGGTTACGTTGAAACATTGTAACAGCGTAACAATAACGTATGGGAGGACAATAGCACTCCAGTGTGTTCGTGTATCGATCAGCGCTTCGTGTGTTTAAAGCTGCGTGTGCGCGAGGAGGGAGGGGGCAAAAGAGGCACTTTTGTGCCATGAATCGCGTTAAGTGCGGTACATATTGTCCCCTCACGGGGGAAAATTGCTCTGCAAATTCCCAGATTTCAAAAGGGACGTTTTGCTCTTATTTGCCCGCAGTTTCCGCGCCTCTGCGGAGTCACAATGGCCGCAGTTGAAGCTCTAGTCATTCACTGCTGGCTTTTATGAATGGCTGGATTGAATAAAGTCTTTGTGTTGTTTGTTTCACGATTAACCGATGCAGTGACATTGAATTTGTGTGACTTCACATTTGTTGGGTTGTTTAGTTCTGGTGTCACTCTGCTTTGGTTTGTAGATCAGCTTGTCTTGTCTGATGTGTTATTACATCTTCCTGAGATCTGTGAGGTTATGAAATAGATTTGCACCTTTGGCACGTCTGTGGTTCTCCCACATCCGAGCGTTCGGCCGGGCGGTTAGGCTGCTGTTTCTGGGCGGGTAGCTGGTGTGTAGCACAGTTTCTATCCCATAATTATCATTCAGGTGATGTTAGGTGTATTTCATATGTTCCTGTAGCTCAACGGGTAGAACATTGTGTTAGCAGAGGAAAGGTTGTGGGTTCGATTCCCAGAAAACACACATGCTGAAAAAGCAAATGTATAACTTAAATGCACTATTAGTCAGTATCTGTGAAACACATAAATATAAAATGTATATCCTGACAAACTTTGATTTTCTTTGATTAAATGGGTAAAGATGCGATGTTTACAGTCTTCTTGATGTTTGTGTTGTGTAATATATAAATGTCAGAGAGAGGACATGAAGTGTCTGTAATAAGTCATTTTTTCATCTGCCTTTAAACTTGTTAATATAAGACTTTGGAAGTCTCGTCCTCAGAAGCAGTTTATCCGGTTGTCAGAGAGGATAAGACAGTAGATCAGTGGAGTGGGCGGAGTCTTGGGCGGAGTCTTGGCCATCATTTTATTGTCTTCTGTAACCACAAGGGCCCAGACAGAATACATGTCAGTTTATATTAGCAAAGGATTCTGGGAAACAGTGCAGAACATCTTCACATCTTCATCGTTAACTCAGCCTGTGTCATGAATAAAAAAAGCAAAATAAAAGAATTCCAGCAGTCCAGACTACTGGTGTGCCATATTCCAGGTTTTTTGAAGTCATACAGTAGTTTTGTATGAGGAACAAACCAAAATTTAAGATTAGGTTCACTGAGTGAGTTGCCAGCTGTGGCGACTGGATCGTTGAGGCATAAACTTGAGAACAGAAACAGTCTGAGTTACAACCAAGTTCTTTAGATTAGTTTAACTAAAGTTTGACCTAGATTAACTAGTTAATTAAAACAATCTAAAATTAATTTAAATCCATTCATAAATGTGCCTTATGACAGGAAGTCATTCGAGTGACACGCAGATGAGTAAATGAGATTTTTTTTTATTGTAGTGTCACATATGGTTTATCTTTACGTTCTGTGTGAACAGTGAGAGAGAAATTCTCAGCTCTCAGAGGTCTTGTGGATGTCCACTGTGTGTGGTTGAGTCTGACTGTGTGCTAAATACTGACCTCATCTCTGCCACTTCCTGCTCTCTGTCTGATGTGGCCAGACCAGAGAATTCTCTGGGAAACCCTGACACAAGACTGCTGGCTGTACACCACACCATTCCCCGGGGTTGGTTAAAGTTATGCTTCACCCTGCCTTCATTGCATTACACATAATTCTTAAGGTCATAATGTGGAAGGGCTTGGAGAGAAATGAATTGTGTCTAGTTTTCAGATGTGACTCTGAATTCAACTTTTCCAAGATGCTTTTCCAGCTAATCTTCTACTGAACTGCTGATGTTC
>JAZGTK010021053.1:0-10765 GCA_036877625.1 Ambastaia sidthimunki
ATTGAGCTGCAAGGATCATTTGTCAGCTAAACCAGAGCGTCCCTCCTTAAAACTGATCCTGGATCAGATATCTGTCTGGAGAAGAGACAGTACAGTCCCAAAATAGTGTCCTTCCAGCACCTTGAGGTTAAGTGTCTTGGTTATGGATAATTTGTTGACTTTACTGGGACTTAACCTAAACTTACCCCAGGTAATGTTCTTAGAACGTTAACTAACATTTTTTAAAGGTTCCCTCTCAATGTTATCAAAAATGTTGCAGCAGTAAAGTTAATGAATTTTTTTCATTAGGAAAAATCATTAGGAAATTTTTTTTATTCTTAAGTTGCTAGTGGAACGTTTTAAAAATGTTAAAAAGGTTTGAATAGCATTCTTGTTACCAAGCAATAACATTAATATGGTGTCTAAAAAACGTTCAGAACATCCTAGAAGGTTTAAAATAACAATTTAACCAGACAGATTAAGTTGAGAACTTCACAGTTTTATTATACAGGATGTTTTCCTGTGTAGCAAAGAAAATAAAACAGATTTGTAATTTTCACCTGTTTAAATCAAACCAGGACACACGTGCAGTAACTCTGTCGTCTTGTCACACTGTTCTCAGATCAGGGTCTCAGAAGAGCTTAATATCATGACATGCCTTACTGGCCTTCAGCCCTCGGCCTTCACCTGCCCGTGTGTCACTCAGTGTTGAGCTCAGTGTTGAGCTCAGTGTTGAGCTCAGTGTTGAGCTCAGTGTTGAGCTCAGTGTTGAGCTCAGTGTTGAGCTCAGTGCTCTTATCACTGACAGACCGCAAACACACCGGAGAACAGCCAGTCATGTCACGACACGGTAAAGTTTGAAAGCCTCTCTCACTCTCTCTCTCTCTCTCTCTCTCTCTCTCTCCCCTTATCTTGCAGTCTCGCTGCAGAAAGAAATTAGAATCCCTCGTCTCAGCGGCTGCCCACCCCTCCACCCTTCCCACTTTGCATCTTTCCCTCCCTCATCTTTCTTACCTCATTACCCACTTTCCCTCTGTCTCTCTCTCTCTCTCTCTCTCTCTCCATGCAAATCAGAGCCTTGCAAATCAACAACAAATGCATGGAAAATGTATCGGAATTTTTAATAATTTTTGGAATATTTCAGGTGGTGGTGAGGATGCTTGGGAAAAAGAGATCGTTTAAATGGAAAGGAAGCAATCATGGCCATCGCCACTACAGCGCTGATCCCAGGTCAGCCCTGCGGTTTTCAACTCTGACATGCAAATACAGCACGATCGATCTCAGGTCAGCACCAGACGACACTTGCCTTGACCTGTTCTTATTTTAATACCAATTAAACATTCCCTGCAAATATAACG
The DNA here is from genome assembly GCA_036877625.1 of Ambastaia sidthimunki. Classification (NCBI taxonomy): domain Eukaryota; kingdom Metazoa; phylum Chordata; class Actinopteri; order Cypriniformes; family Botiidae; genus Ambastaia; species Ambastaia sidthimunki. Next base: position 1,338 of record JAZGTK010021053.1, read on the forward strand.
CTTTTAAAATTCAAGGTTTTTTTATAACGCACACATTTTGTTAGTGTAACCAATCTGAAAAACAAGTGTACAAATGAAATGTGGTACAAATAAAATACAAACCATTTCTGATATAAACGCACAACTGCTGTCATAGTGTAAAAACATGAGTTCATCTGTCTATCAAGATTTAAAACGATGCTAAAATTGGTTAAAATGACTCTAAACCCGATAAAGATTTATAATAAACCGCTTTGTGTTTTAATTACGGTTGACTTCCCGGTCCGTGTGTCAAGCGTAATTTACAGTAATCTGCCGTAACCTAAAAACTTCACCACACGGGGGGGTGTTAATCAATAGCTACTGCGTTTGGAACAATTTCCCAGCAGGAATTTTATTTGAACGTACTGAAGCGTTTTCAAACTTTCCAGCAAAAGCCTCTTGAGGATGTTTAAGTCTTTGGCTTCATCATCGAGTTCACATTATTAAATTTAGCAGAATCTTGCAGTTAAATCAATTTCATAACCGAATTACCCAACGCTTTATTTTGTTGCCTTGTTTCCATAGTAACAACTTCACAATAGTAATTTTTGGACCATGCGCTCGATTTATGTTTGTTTGTGGTTTGCATTCGTGCTAGACGACTTGTTATTGTCACTGGAGGAATATAATGTCCTGCCTGATGTTTCTCAAGAGGTGCATTCTGGGAAATCCCAGCCTGCAAGATGACCTGAGGTGCTCTAGCTAAGTGGGAATGTTCTCAGAACGTTGGCTAAAGTTCTCTACAAGTTATAGCCACACACAGTCCTAAGTTTCTTTGACTCACTTAAAATAGCATGGGCTGTGTTTCAAAACCTAGTGAGCTGCCTACCTAGACAGCGTTTTTAGGCATAAAGCGTATTGGTAATGTTTGAAACAGATAGATGATAAATGTTTAAAAAGACACTGTTATGAAACTACAGCACAAATTTTACACTAAAGAATAAATATAACCTTTATGCCTCTGGAGTTTTTGCACAATAAGTGTTTTGATTCTCTGCTAAAAGAAATGCTTTTTCTCTATCATCAAAGCTTTTTCAAGGTTGCACCTGATAACTGAGATAAAACCTTCTCGTTCCCTCAGTGGATTTGTTGCATCATGCCTCCTGAGTTTCTGCTTCCCAAAATTCCATCACACCGCCTGGAAATATCGGAATGTCACGCCGCAGGCTGATCTTACATCAGCTAGACAAACAACCTCCTGGAACTGCGTACGAGAAACACAAGATCAGCAAATCCAACGGAAGGCTTCCGTGCCGTTTTTCTAGCATCCCTAATTAGGGTGCAGATTGGAAATTTGAACCTGGAGGGTTTAAACTGTGGAAACTCTGGAGAGTGAGAACTGTTGAGAAACATCCGATATCCATGTTGATTCCACTTTATCTAGAGTCGTGGTGACATAAATCAGTGATCAGTTCCGTTTGTCTACTTGACGACCAAAGAGCAAAAGTTAGACCCGATTGTTTGGATCTTGGATTACAGCTAAACAAATTCTATTGATAAAACTGAATTCACAATAAATGTATTTATCATGGAGTAAAGTGGCTTTTATGCTCATTGTTTTGTGAAGAAATTAACGTAACGTTTCTTGGTTAAGCAGTATACGCTAAGTATAGAATTATGTAATGAAGTCAATAAATCTCTACCCATAATTCATTGCGTTCGTCCTTTCAGTGTACAAACAGGTCAACTGTAAATTTGGTTAGGGGCCGGTCAGTTCTATCTTTAGAACAACTCTGGATAGCACTGGACCTAAATATTTATCTATTGATTTACTAAGGACCACACCAAGTGCCCTTCTTAGTGTTGACAACTGCTAAGCATTGTTGATTCACGTTACAAAAGAATATATTTTATTATTTTTATATTACTATTTTATTTGTTGTGTATACTGTACTGAAAGGCTACAGAGTTTAAGCATGAAATTTTGTTCATTGTTTGTATTTTAAGAGAAATCAGGCAAGATTATATTCTTTTTACAATTGTAAAAATCTTCATTTTTACTAGCTTTACAGACACCCATAAAAATTCTGTATGAACAGTTAAAATCTTTACAAAACGTCTCAAGTAAATTGTCAAATGGCTCCACAGATACCAGCAGAACAATCCGGAAGACGTTTATAATGACATGTCACTCAAAAACACAGTATTGCTGGCGGTGGCTTTTGCTGTTTCCTCTGAGTGTCACACGAGCGTGAGCAGTTCAGACGCATCGGTCGATAAGTGCCGTTCAAGCAGTGACTCAGCAGTACAACAGGAAAACTTCACTGCAGGTGCTGGTTTTTAAAACCTCACCGGCTCTTAAAATATCCAATTCCCTCTGCAGAGCTCAGCAGCTGTGTGTACACAACACGAGCTGCCGTTTGCTGAGATGCGTGAGGTAAACGTTTGTGCGTTTAAAAATACATGCACAATAAGTTAAGCAACCGAGTGTGTGATTGGATGTAACGATTATGACATCAGGATATTTTGCAAGCAAATGATTCTTTAATTAGTGTTTAATTAGTTTATTTACAACTCAGTCACTTATAGTAAAGAGTCGTGCGAACAGCAAAGTATTTACAAAATGTTTATTTTCAATATTAGAAAAAAATACATGATACAACACAATTTTTTTAGTGTTAGACAATTACCAGCGATCCCTGTGACATCATCTCCTGGAATCTGTCAACATTCCGTCAATCAAACGGAATCATCACGCGATTCCGTCTCATCGTGATGTCACAACGTATCACAGAATTTTAGCGCCAACAAACGTGCGTGTCTAAACATGATTAGTGATTGAATTTTTTTACTCTAGCCTCAGTTACAGTTTACATTTAAAGAAACTACCAAACCTCCCCAGTGAATATTTAACATTTAAAAAAAATGTTTGCTTGCTAGTTTTAAAATAAAACTGCATGTTATTTTATTTCCAAGCCAAAATCCAGGTTGTGCAAACGAAATCAAGGGACCTCCTTAGCTGGGAACTTGTTGAGGGTGCTTGTAAACCGGCGCCATGTAATACAAGTCATTTATCTCCCATCCAAGGAATTTGATCTTTTGTGAACTTGTACCGGCTGTGGCTGGAAAAACTCAAACTCGTTTCAGTTCCCGCAGCCTCCGATACCGATTTCCTGCTTGTATCTGTTGGTCAAAGTGTTGGCCTTACGGGTGAGCTTCGCCAGAACCGTGTGCAATCCGTTAAGATGAAAATGAAACAATTTCTCCAAGTTCTCATCATCCGGTTCGACCCGGGACATCTCCAGAGTCACGCCGTGTTTGTCCTTGCGTCGCTCGTCCGCTTGAATCACGCCCCACTCGATGTCGTTTCTGATGGATTTGAGGAGCACGTAGGAGCCGTACATGTCTCCATCACGGAAGGAGTTCACCTCCTTCTCGCCCTCTTGCTCCAGCGGGACGTCCCGCAACAAACTCGGTACCATCACCGTCTGGTCCATGTTGTTCACGGCACCAATAAAGCGGTTCATGGCGTTGAAGAGCGAGTTTTTTTGGTTGTAGGACTCACAGATCTGCATCATCTTGCTGTTGGTGGATGGACGGATGGATGGATGGAGATCCGTCTTTAGGGAATGTTGACCCGGAAAGCTTAAACTAAACAAGATTAGCGTCCTTTTATAGACTGGAGTCGTAATATACAGGAGGTCCAGATATAACCGAGGGTTTATCCAAGTGTTCAGTTTCTTCTGCGGGTTTGTGTTTAGCTGCTTGACTTTGCAAAAGCGCAGGTGGATTTAAAGAAGGGGCGGAGCTTCCACACGTCAATCACACGCGTCACCGGGTCGTAACTGGATAAATGTGACCTGAAATAACACAGATGGCGCAATGAGGGATGCACAAAATAAATAGATAAATATTACTGTACATTATGCAAACGTCGTCCAAAATGCAAGTCTTACATAAAATAAGCGGAATGTTTTTTTCTATAATAAAACATGTATGTACCCAAACATATTTAGGCACAGTTTAACATGAATGTTATAAATGTTTAAAAGACATCTAAAAGGATAAAGGTTGAATGTTTATGCTAAAATCATTATAGCAGTAATCGCTATAGATGAATACAGGAAAACCGGCCGGCAAACGAAACATCCGTCTATCGCGTCCATCAAATCGTTTTGCAAATAAAATACCGACCTTTGCTGATAATAAACGTCCTTTAAACGTGAAATAATCCGACAAAGTGCAAAGAAACGATGATTGTGGGTGAAGATAACAGACGCTGATCTACAGACGGCGGTGGGTGAGGCCGCATGCAGCTCTATGGCGCTCATGAATATTCATGTGCAAAACCATCAGCCCATAACCGCGCAGTCGCTGTCGACCAATCAAATGCCAGTCGCTTAGTGCGCTGAGGAGGTCGATGGCTGGCAGCAGCCAATCAGAACGCGGGGAGGGATTTCGGATGCGTGCGGTTCACGGTCAATGACGCGCCGGTGGAAACGACCGAAATATACCGGCAGAAATTTCCTGGATTTACTTTAAACGGTAAATTAACGTGTAATTTACCATTTTATCGTATACAGACACTGACTTAAATATGCATTCATGTATTCAGTCAACATTACATTGAGTTTATGTCACAAAATGAAATATATTTTATGATGAAGTTTTTAAGATTATAGTGAAAAAGAGGAAAAAGAAACATTTACTGGGAAAAATAAGTATAGATGATAAATGTCAAAATACTGAAGGTTATTTCATAGTTTTTCGTTGTTTTGTCTATGTTTGTTTGCTAATTTACAACTATGCAAATTTAACTTAACTTTCAAATACTAGCAAATAATCAGATGAGGAAAAAGTCAAAGTTTAAGATGCATATAAAAGATATTATCATCATACTGAGCCAAAAAATATATTTTAAAAACTTATAAGTTTGTTAGGTTTTAAAATGATGACATTATATTTATTATATATTGTATGTTTAAAGTCAAGCCTAAAAGGTCTTGCAGAAATTGTAGTTTCAATTTGTAGAAACTTCATAGTTGTTTCATTAGAAAATCTTGTTTTAGGTCGTGTTTTGTGTTATAATACCATATAAATTGAATATGAACTGATTTCTTTAGGAAAAATGAGGAATTTGTAGTCAAATTTTGGACTCGTGGTCCCGTTACGTTTTATAACAGCATCGCGTCGCCATCTAGCGGCAATAAACCACAATGACAAACCAGAAACTTTCAACAACGAGGAACCATTTTATTAAGATATCACAGCTACAATATCAACCTACAGTTTTGTTGGCATGCTAGCTGGTGATGCGTTTTAAAAAGTTTTATTTTATTATACAAAGTATATGACTATGAGTTGTGTTGAGACCGTGTGTTCAGACCACAAACTCTTGAATTTATTAATGGATGATCCATCAACACAAGGGCAGGTGCATAAATGATAGCTTAAAATATTAATATAATAACCCTTAAAAATGAATGCAAAAGAAATAACACAAGATAACGACACAAAATTAAATAAGACAAAACACACACAATGTGGAATCGTCAGATTTTGTTAATAGTACCTCACAGAACACATTAAATTAAACTGAAAATAAAGTCAATAACTGAAGCCACATACGTAAAATAAATATCAATAAATAAAAGAAAACGCAGGTCGCTAAGCTGGGCTCATGCTAGCAAAAATGTCAAACATTTCAATCAACAAAAAGCTACACAAACAACCAAGCAAAAGCTTTTTGTGGGTGATTCAGTTCCTCCAGTAAAATTGTGTGTATTTTATTGTATATCGAGTCGTAAAGTCTTGCTTTTAACTAGGCATATGCACGACCGCTCCACTGTGACCTTAAACCGTTTTATGCTTTTTCTCTTGAGCTTTTCTGTTTGTCTGTCATGCAGTTGTGAAATTTTAGTGGGAAGTAAATTTTTTACAACTTTACAAAGTTCTTTTATAGAACGCATTGATTTATTATTTAGTTTTACAATATTGTCTGATTTTCATGCAAAACCACTTGAAATTAACCTAAATAATGCCTTTTCCTACAGATATAGCGTAAATATCCTAAAAGCTAATAGATATGCAAGTATGTTTAGATTTTTACAGTAATAGTCCACGAAAATAGAAAATACAGTGTCCACAAGATTGATACATTGTAAAACAGTGAACTTCAACCCAAAGGCTGAGCAATACAATCACTCATTAATAGTTAGTAGTAGTTCAAACTTTTGCTTGTTCAGAAAGTTGCCACAAGTATCGCTAGTTTTTAGGGCACGTAACGTCTAAGTGTATTTGAGTTCTGTACCGTCACCAATTCACATTATCTGGCAAAAATTGCTTGGTTTTGGCTTTCACAAACACGACAGAATTGATGTTTTTTGAGTGATTATATAGAAAGATTTGTGCGCGATTATGTAGAATTACACAGTTAGCGACATTTTCAACCAGGTGTCTATATGTTGAAAAGTAAACAAACTTTACATTTCTGAGATTTCCCCCTATATTGCCAAAGATTTTACAACTAAAACATCTTGTCATTTTGTACACTTTTTGTTTTTCCTCTAGAGAAAGCGTTGGACAAACAATTCTGCAGTGAAGTCACTGTGAAAATCACGGGTTGATTAACATCATGTCCAAACCAGAGACAAGTTTTACTTTCAGTTTTAAATTTTTATGTTCACACTACGTTAAAATGGAGCAACAAAATATCATCCAATAAGAATGTATGATGCAGAATTTTAAACCAATCAAATTTCACTGTGGGCAGAGCTACCCAAATAACGTTTGCCCAAACCACCCAGCCTGTAAATTTAGCTTGTAAGAACATTTCCCTAATGTTTCCATTAAGTAACAAAAACGTTACAAATGTTTTGAAAGTTCTAGGAACATTTTTGGGATGTTGTATAAATGTTATTGCTTGGTTTGTTAACTACTTTATTCAAACATTTTTTAATTATGTAAATTTTAAAACATTCCACTAACTACTTAAGAATAACGTTTTTGACGTGATATATAACTTTACTAAAACATTCTACTAACGTTACTGCAAGAATGTTTTTGATAAACGGCAGGTCTTTAAAAATGCTTTAAATCAGTTCTCAGTTTTGCGTTTGGTTAGGACATGTGTTCTTAAATCAGTGTTGATTTTTCTAGCGTTTGGCATAAGATGTTTTCAGCATGTGAGGGTTCGTACAGCCTTCGCAGGAGTGCGTCCTAAAACCTTTTTCTTTTCCCCCCTGACGGTGACGTTTGGAAAAGTGAGGCTCCGTCATGACACACCTGCGTGACTGAGGAATGATGCACTGCCGGAAAAATACGAGAGGAAGCCAGGAAAGACAGACTGAGAAAAGAATGAATATAAATGAGACAGAAACGAGAAAAAATGGAGTGTGCTGGCATTTTCGGAACGCCTTCCCTTTCCAAGGTGACATGCGTGTCCTTTGCCTGCAGGGACGGGAGAAAAGATTTAGATATTGTGTGTGTGAGCGATCAGACTTAAGATCATAAATTAATAAGCTAATATTCACACTTACACCTGTGTGTGTGTGTGTCTCACCTGTGTCCTCACCTCTACACCATCTCATACTGATTGGCAGTGATGAATCGAGACAGACAGCAGGCCAGCAGCATCCCGATCAGCTGAAACACACACACACACACACACACACATCTCTGTTATCATGGTAAACTGTGTTTTACACAGAGTTTTTCTCTTCCAGCGTAATTGTTAATTAAATTCAATGTGACGGTTGTGACTGCTGGCTACTCTCCCGGTTTCTGCTGCTCTCTCTGCGCGCCGATAATCTAGTTAAAATCATAATGAATGTTTACTGGTTTACATTTAACCGAGTCACAGATTCCACATGCGAGGACATCTCTCACACACACACACACAGCAAGACACACACTAGGAAACTTCAAAACAGAGTTGATATATGTGCGGTGGTGAGGTTACTAAATGCTCTTTTAAACCCATTAGCACGGATGGAGAGCAAACGCTTGTGCGGCTGTAAACGAGCGCTGGGAAAAAATAGTGCGGCCCGGGTCGATGTTGCCATGGCAGCTGGCGTTTCGACACGTGCTCGCTCACACACACACGTGTGCACCTGTGTGAGAAAACACCAACCAGATGTTCTCTCGCTTCTGCCACGGAAAAAACACGAGGAATTATCAGCTGGCAAACGATATTGACGCAAACGATTATGACTCAAACCTTTGTGAAGATGCGTTTTTTTATTATTTATATTTAATTTAAACTATTCTTTTAATATACTATCATCTTATTATTCAGGGACTGTAAATAAATGACGTACAATGTTTCCCGTAAAAAGTGTAAACTGTGGTGCTATCAAAACATTAGCAAAACTGGCTCAACCAACGGTGTAAGTTTGGGGGTGTGGCCACCGTTTGTTCGACCAATGGTAGATGCACTTCCATTTGATGTTAATGGTGCAGAAGTTACGCACTTTAAGTGTTGTTTAAACGGGTTTTATTATTTAAAACTGGATAATTCTTGCTGTTTTTTCTTAAATTGGAGTTAAACTATATACAATCACAGCACAGAACATTTTCTCCCTACTTTTCAAACTAAACAGAAGACACAGCTGTAGCACTGTAATTTGTCGGGTAAAATTTGGGATAATTTTCCATGCCAGTTTGTCATGCCGTGTCTCACCTGTGAAAATGCAATTCCAAACGTTACTCCGGCAATAATGCCCATATTCGTCTCGATAAAAGTCGTCACGAGCTCATAGCAGCCCTGAAACGAAAAGCCAATTTAAATAAAGAGTTACAATAAATAAAAAGCGATTGTGTGTTTGTCCGTGTTTTTGACCTGCTGGTAGACTTTGGTGACCGCTATGGTGGCATTCCTCAGGTCTGAAGAGTTACAGTCGGATTTGTCAGCGCAGCAGCTTGGCGGAATTCCGTTCACTGGGAAATAAACACTGGAAAACCAGCTGGTGTAGTTCAGAACTCCACAACAACGCAACTAAAGATGAACATGGAGAAAGAGACAATCAGAAACATCTCAAAGGATTCTCATAATGCCATTCTGAAAGATCTAAAAACATCTTCACCAGGAACCAAACATCAGTTCAGATCTTACACTCCTCTGGACGTTATCCACCGCAATGCTTTTCTCATCCTGAGCGTTATAGTTTTGAACAGCTTCATTGTACGTCCTCAAAAAGGTTCCTTTGATCTGAGGAACACAAACACACATGTTTGGTTTTATTGTTTTCGATTTATAAACTTGTTTCCTCATGGGGACCTAAAAAACGTCCCCACAAGGTCAAAACTTACTAGTAACACTATACTTGTGGCGACATTTAGTCTCCATAATGTAGTAACTACTGACACACACACACACACACACACATCAGATGTCATCAGAACAAGCCCTCCTAGTGTGTGACAGATGGAGAACTATGAGGTGCATTATGGGTCATCAGATGAGAATC
>JAZGTK010021054.1:0-10765 GCA_036877625.1 Ambastaia sidthimunki
ACTGTCCTGTGTAGATTAAGCAGGAAGTTGAGAAGGAACATCAGTCTCCTGTGAGAACACAAACACTGAGATCTGAACCTGTACAGAAGACCAACGTGAGTCTCAGTTTAACTGAGTCTTGATGGAGATCACAGTGAGATCAGCCCTCAGCATTAGTATAAAATCAATATTAAATAGAAAGCTATAAGATAAATCACAACAAACTTAATTTTGAAACCAAAACGTATGTGAAAATCAGAAAAATTATAAAGTACTTAAATTCTCTTTACCCATTAAACATTGAGAATGACGTAATCAACTCAGAAACACAATATGTAATATACAACTATACACTCAAACCTTATACAAGCAATTTAAGTTGAACCTATAGTCATTTATAATAAGCAGTATGTATATATGCAAAATGTGAAGATGTATACAAGTCTGTATGTCATTCGCATCTCTATTAATCTGTCTTGATGATATTTACAAAAATGTATGTAATGTATAAGTGTAAATTCTTTTGTATTATGGCCATATACGTTACTAAATTACTTAAATCTGGTTCCAAACTTTCTTCTTTCAGGGATCTGTATTTAAGAAGATCAGCGCCTTAGATGAAATTCAAGGTACTAACAAAGACGACTTCTGGGCCAAGGCTGAGGTGAGAAACTGACAATTAACCGATCCTTAACTTCATTTTAGATAAAAATGAACAAAAATCAGGTAATGAGCAAGTACATGACACAAAACAAAACAGTCTCCTTACCATAGCGTAAGCATTTACAGCTTGTTCTTATAGTTATTTAGAATTTAAGAAAATAATCTGCAGGTAACTTGCAATTTTATGTCTTGAACAGAGATGGCAGTAGAGGCAAAAGTTACAGACTACAGCTCTAAACATGTATTTATCTTCTAACTTGTTCTTTGTTTTCTTGACAAGTTCTTTCTCATTGTGTTGTTTAGCAAGAGGAGAAGAAACGTCGAGAGGAGGAGCGCAGGAAGGCGAATGAGGAGAGAGAGCGTCTGGAGAAAGAAGAGATGGAGCGAGAAGCTAGAGAGACGGAGGAACGAGAACGTAGACGAAAGGAGAGAGAGAAGCAGATCGACCAGCAGAGGTGTGTGATTTAAAATCTGTCTGGACTCAGAATTGGAGTTTGAGTTTTTAAGAGACACATTTTTATGGTGTAACTCTGGTGTACTGCAGGATTTTTGAAAAGAAACAAGAATCTGTGAATAAACAACCGGAACAACGAAAATGGGTAAAATTATGACTTTCCTTTTTCCTGGATTGAATCTGAATAATATAAAGTCATGCATCATGTTACTCACTCTGTATTGACTGTCCTGTGTAGATTAAGCAGGAAGTTGAGAAGGAACATCAGTCTCCTGTGAGAACAGGAATTCTGAGAGCTGAGTCTGTACAGAAGGCCAACGTGAGTCTAAAGTTTCAGTATAACATGTTACTGTGAACTAAAATGTAACTTACATGAAAAAATATTCCTCAATAAACCACAACAAATATTATTTAAAAGCAAAAAGCTTAACAACATTGTTTAACAATGTCAAGGCAAAGGTTGGTCTCTCTTGAAAGGTGTGTGTTTTCCTTATAATCAATTTACTTGACTGTCAGAAAGTCAGAAAGGTGGACAGTGGACACAAACATACCAAAGTCTATTTTTTTCAGGAAGCTGCGTCAATCATCTCCCAGCGTTCCATAAATCCCAGACAGCTCTTCATGGAGAAGGAGAGGAGCTTTAACAGTGAGCCTTCCTCTGCTACCCAACCAGGTACAGAGAATTCTGATCAACAGCGATCCGGAAATCAGATCATCAGATTGCTGCCCTTAGGAATAAAACATGATCTCAAACCTTTTAATCCCAAAGTTTGGATTACTTATGTCTGTTCTCCCAGATCAATGGAAAAGCCAGTTTTCCCAGCAAACTAGTGTGGAAAATTCTCCCAGTGAGCGCTGGTCTCAGTCCGTGTCTCCGGTACACTCTGCGTTAGCTGCCTCAGTCTCACATGTACCAGCTCCGACTTATTTTGTGCATAAATCTCCTTCCTACATGGTGAAAAATCAGGGTGAGTACAAACACAGGGAACATTCCCTTAACGTTGACTAACGTTCTCTAAAAGTTCTTTCAAAGTTGTCAAAAAATGTTCTTGCAGCAATGTAGAACTAATGTTTCTAATGTTCTGTATTTAAAAACGTTATTGTTAAACGTTAATGTTTGTAAAATGTTCCAGTTAGTGGAACATTTTACAAACATTACAGAATAAAACTTTTTATAATGTTCTTATAATCAAGCAATAATGTTAAAACAACAACATTTTGAACATTACTAAAACTTTCAAAATAGCGTTTTTGTTACTTAATGGAAACGTTACAGAAACATTCTTGCAACATTCTTGTTCTTTAGAACTCTTCTCTGATGATCACTTTCGATCTAAACAAGCTCAGGGTTCAGATGACGAATGGGAAGGTATTTGTTCTGTCTACAGTGTTTATTAATGCCAATCATTGTCATATTTATGTTTAAAACTTGATACATTGTATCCTGATGCAGATTCAAGGGGCCAGAAATCACCCCCTGCTACTGTACATTACAATGACACTCGTAAATATGAAGACCACCTGTATTCCAACTTATCCTCACATCAAACCCTTTATGAAGACATTAATGAGGTGGGTACCTGTCACATCAACCATCTCATCTCAAATACTTTAGACTATAACAGACTTTTGTCACATAATTGGCATTATAAAGTAGGCTGTCTCAAATATTCATGACAAACACCAGGCTGATTATATTTATCCTACAATTTGAAGGATGTCAAAACCTTCACTGAAGATGAGGACACGGGTGATAATGAAAACATATGTGCAAGAGCTTTGTATGACTACCAAGCAGGTATGTGGTTTAATTACACAGTATTATCAAAGTCTCCATGCAATGAAATCTAAACAGTAAAATATTAAGTATTATTCTCTATCGAGCTGTAATATCTGTGTTTCATATTGACAGTAAACTACTGTGTAGGTCCAGTGAACACATACGTTTTTGATAACTGCAAAAATGTTTAGAAAAACAAACATTTTACCCATTTTTTTTGTTTCCAAAACAGCGGACAACACAGAGATCACCTTTGACCCTGGTGACATCATCACTGGCATAGAGATGATAGATGAGGGCTGGTGGAGGGGTTACGGTCCTGATGGTCACTATGGGATGTTTCCTGCTAATTATGTTGAACTTATTTAAATCTGCAACAAATAATCAAAGACAACATCAAGTAGTAAAAGTGACACAGGTCTCAGGGTATTTTACAGTTATAGGTCATTTAGAAAATCTGTCTCCTTAGTTTTTATTAAACAACATAACACTCAATAAAGCATAAATTCAATCGTGAGTCAAATAAACAAATAAAGCAACACAAATGGTATTTTGATACAACAAATTCTCATGCAAATGTTAACTGACCGATCAATGTTCAGAAAAATTAAACCATTTTAATCAAAGTTTCCTTGTTTACTTGACGTACTTGATGCACCTACACGTGCACGAATCACTGCGCGTGAACGCCATCAAATTATTATGAAAGTCGAATTTACTTGCATTTACTGAAAAATAAAATGTACATAAATAGATAAAACACATAAAAATAAATATAGAAATAAGGTAATAAATATTAATAAAATAATTTAGTTATAATTACAATAAAAATGTTTACAAATAGTAAAACATTATACATCTTTTTTTATTTTTAAAGCATAATATTGTTATTAAGTATTATTGGACTCCAAATCAAAATAACGGCGTATCTCCCTCATGTTTACATTTATGTACACGAAATCCCTTCTGGATGTATGGAATGCGTAGGATCGTGACGTCAAACACATGCGACGCGGCGCCTACATAAGCACCTCTGACGTCATAAACCTATTTCCGATCGTTTCGGGGAAGAGGAAGACATGGCTGCAAGGTTACTGCTAAGAAGCGCCGTTCGTGCCGCGACGACCTGCCGGGCATCGCCTGTGCCCGCCCTGAGCAGAGGGATGTCCGCCGGAGGTCAGTGATTTATCCCCGTGTGTTTTAAATGGCCGAACTGACCCGCAGCTTCAACCGAGCGTCAGTTTGATCGCCTGCCAAGGACATGATTCCTTTCCGCGGCGGTCGATGCTGTAACTTCATATGGGGTTTGCATCGGACAACATGCGATTCACTGTGGTTTCTCATTAGATTATTTCATGCATCGTTTTATTGTAATGTTATTGTGTATTGTTGATGTTTGTTGATCAAGATTTGCACAGCGTAATCGTACATATGTTAACTTCCTGTTAGCATGCAAGCAGTCATACACAAAAACACACACGTATCTTTCTGACCATTTGTCGCCTGATCGTGTAGGTATTCCGACAGATGAGGAGCAGGCCACTGGACTGGAGAAGAAGATCATGCAATCTCTGAAAACTGGTTCAGTATGTGTCTCAGAAAGCTGTCAAAACAAATGTTGCCAACACGTTCTTGTTGTCGTGTAGACTCGTGTTGTACCAAACCTATATTTCTATTTCAGTCAAAGGAAAAGTGTTTTTTTCATACAACTTGGTAATGAATGTATCTGTCATCCTCCCAAAACCAGCCCATATCAAATATGACAGTTATGTTATCTGAGACCTGTAGCTTTATGGGATAAACAGGCTGAAATTTCATTGGTCTTCCTGAAAACATCCTTTTCTGTTGTAGATTTTACATTTTATGATGATATTCTGTCTCTAGAAGCTGTGTGAAGTTTTTTTTGTATGTTTCAGGAAAATTCAGTGGTATACATGCTTAGAACAACACAAGTCAATAATGTCAGTTTCATTTTAGTGTCAGCAATTGCTAAAACTCACTGATGTCATTTTCTTCCATCTGTCAGGACCCTTACAGTATGTTGAAGCCAAAGGAGTATGCAGGGTCAAAATCGGACCCCCACCTTGTACCCTCCATCACCAACAAACGAGTTGTTGGATGTGTCTGTAAGTTAAAGCTCTCTTGTATTTTAGTTATGTGCATTTCAAGTTTTACTTGTGTAATAAGCTGTAAAGATGCAGTAATATATTTTAGTCATAAATAGTGTACTACTTTGCTGTTTAAAATATACTATAGTTTGGAGTGGAATAGTATATACTTATAGGTATAAGAAGTATAGTAGTTAGTGCTTTGTGTTGAAAGTGCACTGAAGTATGTGATTGTGTGTTATTAGGTGAGGAGGACAACACTGCTATAGTCTGGTTCTGGCTCCATGAAGGGGAACCTCAGCGCTGTCCTTCCTGTGGTTCTCACTATAAGCTGGTACCTCATGAGCTGCCTCACTGAGCCCACTACCTCAAACGCAGCCTCGCATCCCAGAATTCCAGAGACGCTCTGACCTCATTCATATTTTGTCTTTTTGCAAAGTACAGCTGATGTAAATCAATCATCAGTAATTTTTGTGTGGGACACAATGTTTGACCAATTCCTAAAATAACAGTTTATGTAAGTTATTGCAGTGTATGTCTTGCACTTGTTCCAGTTACATCTAATAAACATACTTACTCTGACCTGACATTGAATTCTGCTTATTATTGCTTACTTTGTCCTACTTTGTCCTTGGCCTGCATATGAAGGCTTTGTAGAGACTTGAAAGTTTTATCTAAACCTGTTGAAGGCTTTTTTCCCATTATGCATTTTAAATGGGCATTTCAAAAGCAGGTATCTATACCTCTGTTGGTACTGGTGTGGACTGTTCATTTCAGTAGTTGCTGTTTCTTTTAATGTCCACAAGGGGTCATTTGTTTGGAAGAGTCCAGACATGAAGGTCCATTAGAAATAACAAGATGTTTCTGAACTAATAGTGTAATTATTTTTAATTATAAAATTACAATATTGAACCTCACCTAACATTAAAAGACCTTTGTCCTGAAATTGTCCAAAAATCTAAATGTGTATTTTCGTTTGAAAGTCAGAATCCACAAAAATCTAATTTAGGATAACAGATAAGGCCACAGCTAGAGAAAACAAGCTTTCTGTGTAATTGTACTTTTAACTTAAAACCTTATAGTAACTGAGATAATTCAGCCTAATTTAGCCTCCTGGGCAATAGCAGTATATTTAATATATATTTGGTTTTCTAGACAATTAAAAAATTCCCCATATAGAAAATAACACAGAGTGGTTTTGTAAGGCTGCTCCATTTTCTATTGTGGCAGAAATTGACATTTTAGTCTTGATTGCTCAATGGTTATTATCATAATAGGATTCATAGACCTTGAATTTCCAAACTGCCTTTTCAATCTCTCTTCTATTTACTGCACAACTGTTTTGGTGTTAATAATTTAATAAGTATTTTGGGCATGCTGTTTATCGCTTGGAAGTCATTATAATCAACATGTATCAGAAAGTGAGATGTGAAATTCTCTTGCACAGTAATGTGAGAACTGCACTTGTGCTGTGTGTGTTTCATTTTCCCTGACACGAGAAAACCTGCGCGGGAGACGTGATGTGCAATTTGCACATAATTGGCAAAACCTGCTAATACAGACTGTGAAAGCAAAGGAAACGTTGCTCTATTTAGTTACTAGACATTGTGGCATTTAAACGAACTATCTTTCTCTGCATGTTTTATTCTGCAGAGAATCTTTCAGAACTGGTGATCATTTATATTTGCAGAGTTTAAAACCCTTTTCTACTGCTGTACATAACAGAATTGTATTTTTTTCCAAGTTAAAAAGCAAATGTCCAAATAGCTGCAGCTAAACGGCACCTGTGGGCTTCTCACACAACCTTTCTTTGCAGATTCCTGACTGGGAGGCATTTAAGCATGAAATCAGCTCAAGTCAGCACTCCAAACTTTACTTTTGACATTCAGAAGTGCGAAAGCTTGTTTTGGAACAGTGTTTTGCTGTATCATCCCATTATGTTTTAAAGGAATAGTTCACTCAAAAATTAGAATTTTCCACCATTTACTCACATCTTTTACTACATGATTTTTTTTCTTCTGTGGAACACAAAAGATGATATTTTGAGAAATATCTTAGTGGTTTTGTGTCCATGTAATTGAAGCCATTGGTGCAACTGTTGTTTGGTTACCAACATACAAATATCTTGTTTTGTGTTTCTCAGATGCAAAGCATGTCATACAGGTTTGGATAAGACAATGGTGAGTGAATGATGGAAGAATTTTTATTTTTGGGTGAACTGTCCCTTTAACTTTCCATCATGCACAGATGATCACATATTCCTCTTAAAAACAGTAAAAACAGTCTGGCACAAAGAGACGCTCTCATAATATAGCCCTTGTGCTCTGTGTGAACCATTATGCAACTCGGATTCAAGTCTGAATGGGTTACATTTTTCAAAAAGGTTCCTCAGTTCCTCTGGCAGTTCCTCAGTTCATCCTTCGAGCGTTTCCATCTACATAATGTGTCTGTCCTTGTAGCATCTTCTCATTGAAAGAAGGGCAACAATGGAAGCGATGGGAGATGTAATGAGATAAATGAGGATGATTTGCCCCCTCTGTAGTGTTTGCCAATCACATTTAGATAAAGATGATTGAATTATGCCATTCAGTATTCCACAGGGCACTGTGCTGTTTCTGGGGACTGATTAAAAAGCTGAAGCTCCGGGCGGTCCGCGTATGCTGAAAGAATAAAGAAGCAGAAATGATGTGAATTCTGAGTGCATGTTCATATTTAATGTCCTTGTCATTTTCTTTAAAGCTGCAATCTGTAACTTTTGTATCTTCATTGTGTTTACAGACACACATTTCCTGTGAAATCAGACCCAAATGGCTTCAATAATAAATCCTTATTATAAATTCCCGTTGTGATTTGAACACTGAACTCATGTATTTTTAACCAGAAAATGTTACAGATTGTCGGTGTAAGATAAAAAATCTTTAAGATGTCCCGTGAATTGTTAGCATGTTGATTATCTGAGAATGTTTAAATGACATTATAGTAAAGTGTTGAATCACATCGTCATTCTGACTTAGTTAATATGAATCTATTCACTACAGAAGCACTCAGTACATTCAGCTGTGTAAACTCTGTGTCTTTGTTGTGATTTGCGCAGGTAATTTTGAGGTGACGCCAGAGTTATGTAACGGGGAAATGTACATCATTTCTTACAACAGGTGTACAGTCACTGAGGACGCATGTAAAGATGTTTGCTCAGTATACAAATATATTTAACCATTATATATATAACTTAATAATGTTATATACCGCAACAATATATGCTGAGGTACATAAAGGCAAACGTTAACCATATAATAGCTTAATCTTAAAAGTTTATTTGAGTTTGCAGTATGATGGTTTTTGTCATAAATGTCAAGGCAGGGCATGTTATCACATCAGAACGGGTGTTTTTAAAATTATTCATGAGTGATGTTTCATTCAAAAGCTAGAAACACAAATCTCCATCCACTTTGAAGCTACTCCCTTAAAAACCAGCCACATCTTCAAGTGATGAATAATTGAAGAGTATTATTGTTTTCAGACAAAAAAGGTCTCTCGGCTTCTCCGCTTTTCAATTCTCTACCTCTGTTCTGCATTTCACAGCGGGTTCAACAAAACAACTGCGGAACGAGAGAGTTTTAAGAGCAGGAATTTAAATGTAGACATTTAGACGAAGACGTTTGGCAGTCGGGGTCACAAGAGACGCGTGATGCATCTCAGGACAATGGGCTATGATTAGCCCGCTGCTTATCTGCGCAAAGCTGCCCGCCATTAGTTTTCCGCAGGGGTGCCGTCTCCATGGCAACCAATCTGCCTGAAGTCCAGACCCCAGTTGTGTTTGTCAAAGATCCACTCAAAAAACCTCTATTCACTGTTTCTGCCTTGAAAGGCCATTTAAAGCTGTTATGGTGAAAGTGTGGGTGGGGTCACGCAGATCTCAATGTGGCTGTAAAACTTCACGTTGACTTGATCCATTCGTTGAAGGTTAATTAACCCATTGACCTCTTCACAAGTAACAGGTGCACCTCCAATGATGTATTAGCCCAGCTTGAAATTTTAAAACGTTTCCCAAATGTTTCCATTAAGTAACAAAAACGTTAAAAATGTTATTTTGAATGTTCTAGAAACAATTTATTTGAAATGTTTTTGAAATGTTTTTAAAATGTTCCACTAGCTACTTAAGATACAAATATTTTAATATGATATAAAATGTTCTACTAATGTTACTGCAAGAACATTTTTGATAGCTTTTTAGATAACGTTCTGAAAACATTCCTTGTTATCTTGGAATTACGTTTTCAGGCCAAGTGAAAATTACAGAGTTTATTAGTTTATTAAAATTATAGAGTTTATTAAATTATAGTTTATTAGTGGTGCAAAGGTAGTTTATCAGTGTAGCGTTGAAAACACATTGTTGTTGCACGTCATGCGTTATTTACGTCAGTTGTTGTTTTGTTTCTTTGTCTTGTTTCTTTGGAACAGCATGACTGCAGCACTGGTTGGTGCTTGACTTGCACCTGGTTGAATCAACAAGTGGTTTAGCTGAATTCTCCAAAAAAATGAGGATTTTGAAAGCCTATAGGCCACATCTGTTTTCTGAGGGGTTCTGATAAAGACCGGCCTGATTTGAAAGGGAGATAAAACCATGGAGAATTTCAGTGCAGTGAAAGACTCAGTAGCTCTCTCCACCCTCAGGGTGACTTTAGCCCGGGCACCCGCCGTCAGCGCATTGTGACAGAAGATTTCTTTATAATTGCCTGTTCCGGAAACGACAGATAAGGTGTCAGATATGAATTGATTGGACAGCTTCAATTTGGCTAGAAAACTTGCTACAAAAGAAAAAAAAAACTTTCTTTGAGATTCCATTTGATGGAATAAATATTCTCAAATTCATGAAGTTCATTAATTCATAGATAGATAGATAGATAGATAGATAGATAGATAGATAGATAGATAGATAGATAGATAGATAGAAAGATAGAAAGATAGATAGATAGATAGATAGATAGATAGATAGAAATTCGACTATTTCTAGATTTCTGAAGGTTATTAATATTCTACTTAAGAAATTCACTAAATGAAATAAGATTACAGCCTAGCTGACAGACATTTGCCCCTTTGTGAGGCTAATTTGAACATTATGTTATTATTAATCGTGTGCTACTGGCCTTTTTTCCAAACAGGATAAAACAAATTCTACATTAAAGAACACATTAAGAGGGAACAGCATTGGCTGTGGAAAACCTTTGGTATTAAATGTATCAGTGTACAGAAATGTGCATTTATAAACGTACAGTTTAATTGTTAACACTTGTGATGTCATCAGCCGGCACAGTTGGACAGCGTGGTTGCTGATGTCATACTTGCGTCGGTTTGACGTCAGAAGGTGAGCATGGCGGCGCTGGATTGTTTCCCACAGCACTGGCAGGCAGGCAACCCTCCATCATCTCCTGCCATCTGGCCTAATCCACTGTTTTTTTTATTATAGCCTTTCCTTTCCCACTGAGCCTCCAATGCAACCGCCTTTTGTAAGTCCCTTTTCAGACGATGCTGTCTAAAAGCATGACACTGTTGTGAAAAGAAACAGGCGGAAAAATCATGCGAGTCTGACATCTGACAGGATGCAAAGACTTCTGCAATAGAAATAAAGCGTGCAAAAACGTGTTCACGTTGAGATCTGGGGGAGTTGAAAAGATAAAGCCGAAATCGGACACTTTCTGATCCAGTTGCGTGCTGAACGTTACAGTAGACACGGTTTGCATTAACAAAGTTTAGTGTAACAATGATAATAGGTTATTAAGA
>JAZGTK010021055.1:0-10764 GCA_036877625.1 Ambastaia sidthimunki
GACCCCGCCTACAAACTCAAGGTACAAGTCACGTGATCACACTTAACATCATCTGCTGTCTGGCTGTAACTTCAAGCAGTTGTGTGGCACCTACATTGAATGGCAGCTTGCCCAGAATCTTCTTTCCGTAGCCAATTTATGCAAATGAATCGTTATAATGAAAGATCAGGGACTTGGCCAGCTGGAGTTACTCCTCATGCAGCCACATATTGCATATAAATTCTTTTGAATATGTAGAAAGACAGAACGGTTGGATTGGGATATTACAGCCTCAACACCACCAACCTTCTGTTGCAAACGTCTTCTATGGCGCAGGTTGTGGGCTGTGTTTCGCTCAAAGACTGCACAGATGCACACTATAAAAATACAATGAAAACAAAAGGCCTGTTTTCACATCTCTAAGTCAGTAATGTCTGATTGTTTATCTTGATTAATCGTGGGAAGGCGTGGCCTTGTATTTGCATATAAGAAGGAGTGGCCACTTGACCCCGCCCCTCCTCCACAGTTTTGTTATCCACACACCAGTGTATTCAAAGTTGCCATCACATTTTTTCAACCACAGACAAGCTACAATTGTCTTTAGTATGTTTTATATAATCTTAAGAACATTATATAAACTTTTGTCTAAAGTAACAAAATGTTACAACTACCCTGTTTGTCTGACCCTCTCTTTCACATAACCCCACCATCAGAATATATCAGCCTGCTCCACAGGTCAGATCACGAACCCTTTAAAGACTCAAACTGGTTGTTTGCCAGAAATGACATTTCAGGTGAGGCACAGAATTCTTTACCTCACTAGCTGTCTCACCTTTGCTCAGCAGTCAGTCTGTCACGAGTGCTGATGGGATGAACTGACACAATAGACCTGCATTATTTATTTCATCAGTGAGCTTGAGTTTCTATCACAGCAGGTAAATCAATGACTTTCTTCTTATCAAGCCCAAATTTGTTTGTGCTGGAGGCAATTTGCCACCTGACTGCTCACTGAAATAAACATGAAAGTTACCGTCTGTATCTGTTATAGATATTTGAACATCCCTCTTTCTCAGATAATGAACGTCACTGATAGCAGCTACACAGCTAACAAGTTTAGGTTGTACGAGCGTTCCCCTAACGTTTTCATTAAATAATAAAAATGTTAAAAGCATTATTTTAAAAGCTTTGGAAATGTTTTTAAAATGTTACACATGCTAATGTTACTGCAAGAACCTTTTTGATAACTGTGAAAGGACCTTTGGAGAACATCAGCCAATGTTCTGAGAATGTTCCCTGTTAGCTGGGAATGCTAAACCGTGTTTCTGCATGGCAGATGGTTTCTGGAGAGACTTGCCTGGTCTGTATCTCTTGATTTCTTGACTGATGAAGCAGTTTAACTTTCTGACCCACAACAAGTGCAGTGCGGCGTGTTGCTATGAGACCAGGTCAATACCAGAGGATCTCATTAATGTATGAAGCCGAACATGTGACAGACTCGTTCTCTTTTATTGAAGTGCCGGCAGGTGATGTTGAATCATCCAACAAACGTCACACAAAACTTTAATCACTTCAAAATCTTCTGTCATTCCTTTTCCTGTCTCACTTCATTTGTAGCACTTGCTGCATTTTGTGTGCCAATGTAAAATGCATTTTCTTTGTCTTTAAATACATGTTTTTTTGTTTCTGTATCTGTCTGTTTCTGGTTTTAATGTTTCTGTATCTTTAATTTCCAAAAACAGATCGAGGAGATGACGGCTTTTGATCTAAAACAACTCAAACTGGCTTTTGATGTAAGAACTAAATTAAAATGTGTTCTTTGGAAATGTTTAGCCACAGATAGTCTTTCTTAACTTTACACTATCTCTGCAGGAGTTTGCAAAGGCAGGTGTTCATAAACTTAATTATCAGCAGCTCCACTCGCTTGTGAAAAAGTGCCTGAGTTCTAAAGCTGTTGTGAGTATTTTTGCCTCTTTCAAAACATATAAAGAAGAAATAGAAGATATAATTTGGAATTATAATTAAGATTTATGACTTACTCTCTTTCTGTATTGCATGAATATATTTTGCACTGAAAGATTTACATATTCAGTTATTCTGTCACTTGTGTAAATGGATTAATCATTAGATGCTCAAGACTCAGAAAGTTTATTGATTGCACAAATGTTCTCTCTGGTAATCTTCACACGATTATTTTGCTCCAACCGTTTTGAAATGCCACAGAAAGACGCTCACATTCAGCAGCTCCTCATGAAGATTGATTATACCGGCGATGGCAAGATTGAGTGGGTATGAATAATTCAAAAATTCCCCTTTAAATCTCAAACTTCCTCTCGTAATAAATGAACAGACAATTTGTTATATGCAAAGCTGATTTGCTGAACTCAAAGAGAAGGACAATTTTAAGGGATACATTTTTGCATTACATTTTAGAAAAAGCGTTCAGTGAAGATAAGGTTGTATATGTAACGCCTTTCCAACTACAGATTCTATTTCACTCTGTTTAAAATCACCACAAAATCAAAATACACTATTCTTATTTTTTATGGAACATTGTAGTTTTGATTTTAAATGATTTATCTGTGCACATCATTATGTTTTTGAAATTCACGTGCCCTCGTAATCTTTCATTAAAATCTTTTAATTACATCGGAACAGTGAAATAAAGTTGTGTGATTTCTGCTTCACACAGACTGAAACCTCTTTTCTTGTTTAGCATGAATTCTGCACATACATAAACCTGGAGTACAAGGAGAAGGAGGAAACCGTGAGACGCAGTAAGATGGCGGCTTTCGTGTTGCCGGCTAGAATGAAATCTCTGAGTCGCGGGGAGTCTGTTCTGGGGATCCACATCACTCCTGACGGCACCATCGTCACGCTGAGAGAAGACGGACTCGTGAACTGCTGGAGCCCCAGACTTCAGCTGAAGACTAATAAGAATGTGTTTGTGGGTTACCTGCTCCTCAGATGCTCACTTTTGTTTTTTATATATAATATAATGTTGCATTTTTTAAATGCTTGATTATTTTTCATATCCAGCCAGAAAGACCCATCGGGCGAACACCGAAACGAGCCACCGACTTTGTGCTAATGACAGAGTACAACAAACTGATTGTTGGAACCGGGTAAACAGCTTTTAAACTGTTATTTTTATAAAGGCAGTTTTGGAGAAGAGGTAGTTTGAAAGCATAAGATCCCGCCCTCTATTCAGAGCCCTCTCCAAAGCCACACCCCCTCCAACACATGAACTCATACACAGCTTGACAGGCAAGAAGGATGTCCAATCATTGCATCCGGACCAACATTTTGTGGTCCTGTGAACGGATTCTCAACACAACAAATGTCAGGATAACAAAAAAAAGTTTCTAGAAAGAGTCACCTACTCCATTATCTTCCACTTCACAGAGCCAGAGAGATACAGTTTTATGAGTTCCCCTCTCTGGAGCCGTGCTGTCAGCTGAGTGCACTAGAAAGTGTGCCTTTAAACCTGGATTACTGGTGAGGGTACTGCAGACTCGTGACTCATGCATTTAAAGAAACCTGAAAAAGTCTAACTAGTCAAACTATGTTAAACTCTTTTTATTACAGCTGTACCGGTCCAGATGAATGTGTGATTTTATATGGAGACACTCAAGTAAGTGTTACATGCTAAACAGATCCAGTCCAACACATAATTCATATAAAACGATTGATTTGATTAATGTAAATCTTTTACATTTGAGGGCTGTGTGACCATCATTGTGATGAAATCTGTCAGAGAGACACTGAGGTAAACAGGTTTTTATAATGAAGAAATAAATTATTCATGAATAAATTAATTTGTAAACTTTGACATGGTTGACTGGAGACATATTGATACGTGAAAGATATCTGACATGTTAAATGGCAAAACTGAAAAGATGAGATGGACGTGTCAGAAACAAAATCCAGTGTCTTCAGCTTGGAGAGTTTCTTTGAAAACCTTTCAAATACATCATTTGTACGTTCTTTAAACATTTGTATTCTCCAGGTTATGGAAAAGGTCACCACAGGTGGAGAACCTGCCCAACATCAGTGCTGATCATGCAGTTCAGTCTCCAGAAATAACATATATCAGATGGAAAGTCCATCAAGACTGGGTTTCAAAGGTTAAACATCTACTCTTCACTGTTCCACTGGTTTCATACAGTTTTAAATGCATTTGTTTATGCACAGATACAGTTTCCAAACAGCCAAAATAGGCGATTCAAGATTATTGTTACAGAACTGAAAACAGCGTTTGCTTATAATTTCAGGTGAAATATTTTCAGAGCATTCCTGCCATTGTGTCCTCATCAAATCACGAAGACTCCGCCCTCGTTATCGGTAACATTTAAATATTACCGGCAAATAATATAAATCATGAAGAAAAAATCCTGTTTGTTGGACCCTGATAGTGTGTTTACAGTGTGACAGTATGATTCATAATATCACATTACAGTAATGAGAACCATCATTGACAATAAATGAAGAGAATATTTAAGAATTATTAACAAACTCAACAGTTAAACACATTAGTTTAATGAGAACACATGGGTGGAGGGAAGGGGGCTTTATTTTGAAAGTTCATTTTCTTTATGTAAAACACAAACTCCAGTGTTTGTTAAATATAACCTTGACATATTGTTTGTGAGAATGAAAGAGGATTGAAAGGAGTGTGTTGAGTGAGCTCTGTTGACATGACAGCAGAGAGACAGCAGAGAAAAATCTGTCTAAACTCAGTGTCATGAAACTGCGGTTAAACTCGTGACATGCTGAGATTCAGATGAAGAGCTTCATTTGTCAGCTGGAATCTGAATCTGGAATCTTTGTTTTTCTTTAGGTTGCCTCCTTCCATCGGTTGACCTCCAGCAGCGGATGAGAGAGCTGAACGAGGTGTGTGGAGAGGGGAAGTCTAGAAAAATCCTCCCCAGCTCTCCACAGCAGAGGACAGCCGCTGACCAAACCATCTTCACTGTTTGCAAAGGAGTCGTGACCTTTGACTTCAGTAAGAGTGAAAATCTTTTGGTCACTGGTGGAATGGACAAACTGTTGCGACTGTGGAATCCGTATCTTCCTGAGTATGTATTAAATCCTAAACATATTCTCTTTGTTTTTTAAAATCTTATAAACATATCTTACATTGATTTCATTCTGTAGTGTTTCTAATCTGTCTTTGAGTTAGTGTCAGATAAATAAGAAATACACTTGCATGTATAATGAGAAACTGAGGCTGGTCATTTTTCATGCTCTAAAAATGGCAGGAGGCCCACAAGGATTTTAAAAGGTCACACCGCCCCTATTTCCTACGTCCACATCGCCTCTGAAGACGACCACATTTACTCAGTCTCCAGAGACAACACTGCTATGGTGAGGACATTTCTACTATACATGAGATGAATCCAGACTGACTGTCAGTTTTAATGTTAATACTGACTCTTGTTTGTGTGAAACATTTACATAATAGCAAGAAGTAAAAAACTTTTTTTGCACTGTTTACAAAAGTAAAATCAAAACTATATTCTGTTTAAATCTTGTCTGGTAATGTTCATGTTTTATAAAACTAAACACACAGATGTGCCGATCTTTGATCATATATTTCTTGTTTTTCAGATATGGCACATTCACGATCACACGTGTCTGTTTATGGCACATCCACAGGAGAGTCGGATTCAGGGAGAACCGTGTGCGTGGATGTTCTCATCAGCTGTGAGAGCTCTTTACATCAGCACAGATGCCCTGGCTGTGCTCTCCCTGCAGACACAGTATGTATCAAATCCTCTTGATCAAATCCAGTCTGAATCTTTGTTTCTGCTCTTCTGCTTTCGATCTCGGTGTGTTTGCTCTGGTGTAGGTCACAGCTCGAGGGCAGTGGCAGGTCTCATGAGGAGCCGGTGATGTGCTGTGGGTTCAGTGAGGAGTTCAGGCAGGTGATCAGCTGCTCTGAGGGATCGGTGAGCGTCCAGCACACCTGACACATGTTCCTCTTTCTGATTGGTGGATTTTCAGCACTTGATTTTTTAAGTTGGTTTAGTATTTATCTGTACGATGATGTGGACCAGATACAGGCAACCCACAAAAATTAAAGATGCAAAATTTTTTAGTTAAGAATTTTTAAAAATCAGTTACTGATCAAGATGTGTTCTGTGTTCAACACGATCTCTTTATCTGACCCTGATTCACAACAGTAAGTTTATAATAATGATTTATCATTTCAGCTGTTGGGTCTGATTTCCCGAGAAATGGCAGTTTGACTTCATTTGACTCAACAAACTTAAAGACAAGAGCATGAATTAACCTGCAATTTAATGTTTTAAACAGAGATGGCGATAGAGAGGCAAAAGTTACAGATTGCAGCTTTAAGCTTCATTCAACTCAAGTTGCACTGGTCTTAAAAACACTTCTTTCCTCAAAGTAATGCTTTAACATCTGGACTTTAACAGGTGGTCAAAGTCTGGGATGTGGACACTGGAGAGCAGGTGTTTGAATACGGTCGAGCTCATGGAGGGTCTGCTATTACCTGCATGACACTGGATTACAACGGAAGGAGGTTTATGACAAACCACAGCAAAATGAATTATTTAATACTTTAAATCTATGTTTATTTAAAACAACTTTAATTCTTCCTTGTTTCCACTAGGCTAGTGACGGGTGGGAGAGACGGCTGCCTCAAGCTGTGGAACTTCAACAATGGCCAGTGCTTGAAGATACTCAGCAGAGGTCAAACATCAAGTGTATTTATTTGTTTGAGTACGACCGACACGTTCAGTATTAAAGATGTTATTCCTGTGAACAAAACTCGTTTATGTTTCTCCAGAGGGAAATGAGAAAGAGATTTGCGACTGCTCTTATCTCAAACTTCACAGAAGCGCGTGAGTCTCGGCTGTAATCTCTGTTTCTCTCTCTGCTGTATTTTTGGCGTTTTGAGTCGAGCTTTTATTTGTTTTGGCAGGTTTGTGATTTCTGTGGGCTGGGGTCGCAGGATTGACATTTACGCGGTGAGTTTGATGGGAAAGAGGATTCATTCTTATTTCATATGAGCGAAATTTTCCGGATGTCTCAAACATAGTTTGACTGCTGATCTCGTCTTTACTGCTCTTCACTTGATTTGCATATTACATTTACTTCAGCATCTCTTCCTCCCACAGTCTCAGAATGTTGGCAGTTCTCAGAATGTTCTCTAAAAGTTTTCAAAATAATCTTCTTGCAGTAACATTAGTAGAATGTTTATTGGTGAAACACAAACGGCTGTATGAGCTCCAGTGGTGTTAATATTTATTTGCTTGTTTTGACAGGATTCTCCAGAAGAAACTCGATTCAATCAGAGACCAAAACCTTCCTGGCAGGACGATGTGGTATCAGCATCCTATAAAACACACACACACACACACACACACACACACACACGCACGCACACACACACTTTATATTTTGTAATGTGTTTCACACACAGAGGAATGGACATGAAGAAGACATTCTGTGTATCGCTCACTGCTCACCTCATCTTCTGGCCACCGGCAGTTTTGATGGGAGCATCATTGTGTGGAACGTGGTTTCCGGACGCATACAGTGTCGCTTCCGGACGCCTCCGGCTACCAGTGCTCACAGTACAGCAATATCACATGATGCTCTGATTTACTTCACACAGCACAGTAGTGTCAAAAATAACCATTTATATTTGAAAAAACCTGTTTATTGGAGATACCATTGTCCCTGATATTATTGGAGAAGAATTTAAAAAGATACTTCGAGAAGATTTTTTATTTACTGGATTCTTAGAAGATCAGTTCAGAAAAGCTAAGCTGTGTGTTATTTAATCACATACAGTTGTGAAGAACACAAGTGTCCTCAGCCTCATCTTCTTAAAGACCCGAGCGTTCATCACTGAATTCTCCTCTTCCGCTTGGCTCATATCTTCAGGATCTCAAGGTAAACCAGCGTCTTCACCATTAACAAAAAGAAAAAAATCATCACAACTCGCCAAACGTATTTCTGCTCAATCACAGGTTTCATTCACTTCTGGAGTGTCCTGAACGGCGGAAAGTTCCTGACGTCTTTTCAGGCAGTAAGTGTCAGTTCATCCGTCCTCTGATTATAAGCCCAAAATGAGAAGCAATAAAAACATCTGTGTTTAAGTCTCATGTGAAGCAGCACATCACAAAGCTGGAGTTGACACAGGACGACCGCTTGCTTTATACGGCTGATCACGTCGGCTTCATCTGTGTTTATAACGTCAAGCAATACGCCCTGCAGCCTGAACAACAGCCTCCTGAAAGTAAGAACAACTCTTATTTTGTGTGTGAGTGTTTTTCTTTATATTAAATCTTGCTGTGGCATCATTTCAGAGGTGAACTTCTGGAGAGCACATGTCAGCAGCATCACTGGGTATCAGTTTCTATATAAATAATGTTCTGCAAACATTCTGTTTATAGCATTTTGGTTGTGACTAACATCTCATTAACATATCTTTCATAATGACTCCATGTCAAGCTTGAAGATAATTGAGGATGACCAGTTCCTGCTGACCTCATCCATGGACTGCTCAGTACGCTTGTGGAATGTCCATGGGGACTTCATAGGTACTTCTGAAACCTACCTGATGTTTCTTTAAGGTTTTTTGGGGCTTTAAGAAATAAACTTGGTGGATAAAATTTGTGTAATCCAACTGAGGATCCAGATCTTGGACTATTTAGAAGATCTGATGACAATCTAAAACTCAACAGGAACATTTGGGCAAGCAGAAAGTTGGAGCATCCACACTCCATCCTCCTGGAAGCACCCAGCAGTTCCTTACGAGGTTCTCGTAGATCCTCTGAGCATGCCTTCTCATCCCATACTGGAGAATGACATTAACTGGTCAGATCAATCTGAGACAACTGAAATTATGAAGACTGAGGTAAGATGTTTGGATGAGGCATCATGTCATTTTCAACTGAACTCTCAGCAGCATTTCTACACTAACATCTCAGTGGTGTTCATGTTAAATCTGAGATTTACAATTAATCTTTATTATTGAACCATGATATGAAATTGCATTGAAAGTGAAACAAGTGTTGGGTCATCATTGGAACATCATTGTTGATTCCAGATAGATGTTTTCAGCAATCACAGTGACCCTCCATCAGCCCTCAACAAAGACATTGAACATGAAACAAACTCCTCTGTGCCTTAGCAGGTTCATTCACAACCAAACCAAACAGACACACATCTATATGCAGCCCATGTGTTGTGATCTAGCAGTACCAAACTGAATTAACTCATCCTTTGAATTGCAGACACTGTAGGAACTACAGAGAACTTCTCATGGACATCACACCGAAGGACATTATTGTCACACCACATGTGAAGGTCCAGCTCTCCTTCAGAAAGATCAATGGCTCCAAACCCAGCAATGTGAACATCACTTTTCTGATGGATTGTTTAAAAGTCACAATCTTATTTAACTGAAGAAATAAATGCTGATGAAATGAAACCAGTGCTCTTAATGTTGGTTGTAATCTTGCCATGCTACTGATTATTTACATTTATGCATTTGATGACTCACAGTGCATTTAAGCTATACATTTAATCAGTATGTGTTTCCTGAGAATCGAACCTTCAACCTTTTGCACTGTGAACACATGTTCTTACAACTGCGCTAGAAAGAAAAAAAGAAGTGGAACAGGAAGTTGTTGAACTTTTTATTTTATTGCAACAAATTTTTAATTTTTAATAACAAACATATCAAGATATGCTGCATCAGTCTCAACAAAGCTCGAACCCTGGACCTTAAAATACAGCTTGAAATATTCCACCAGCCTCTAATCAATGTCTTTCCCTCAAAAAAAGATGAAAGGCAGTGGAGTGGACCTGCAGAGCTGTGTGTGCATTGATGCACTTCGAAATGCAAAGCTGGAGATCTACAGACACTGAAGTATTCTGAGACTCACCTTCAGCTTGCCATTGTTAAAAGCACAAATGGAGATCTGGAGAGATCTGGAGAGCTGAGTGTCTCATGTCCACAAACACCATGATCCTCAACTTCTCATCAGTGCCTGGGAGATCTTCTTTGTATATGCCATCGTTTAAAACCTCTGGAATGACAGTCCATAAAGAAGTGTCAAGACTGCTTTAATGTTACAAAGACGCTGTTTGTTGTAAATTCAGAAGTGAGTTCAGAGGAAATTCCTGCAGTGTTGATGTTCATTAGCTTCAGGCAGTTCAAACCGATGATCTTGGAAGCATCCAGCACAAACCTTCTTTCTGAATCAGTAAAGAATGAGCGGATCTTTGCATAATAAAATCATCTGTTTGTCCAAAGTAAAAACACACAAACCGTCAGACTGATGCTTGTACATGGTGAACATAAAAATTAAACAAGACCTGGTTTAAAGTATTTAAAGTCTTTAGAGAACCTTTCTCTAAAATATAATGACAGGCCGATGTGTCACAGTATTATATTAATATAATTATAAATAACTTCTAATGAACTAAGGGTTTCTATTTTTGGTGCTTGCCTCTGGTATCCATTAAATATCAAACAAGGGGAACTATAGTCCCGTTCTTTCAGCCAGATGATACAACAGCTCAACAAGATACAGTTTAATAATAAACATCAACATATGAAGAACCCAAATAACACTAAAGATCAAGATAATAACTGATCTTGTTTTCATTCATGCTTGTTGAATTTAATCCAGTATTATTAAATCTGTTCTGTTCAATATGTGATACAGACTCGATGCTGCTCTTCTGACCAAACCCGACCTGCATCAGTCCAGACCGGTTCCGCATCCACAACCAGAGATTGTT
>JAZGTK010021056.1:0-10763 GCA_036877625.1 Ambastaia sidthimunki
CAAATTTTTGTCCAATGAAATTCTCTTTAGAATGAGCATGCCCCTCCCCCAGCACCTGTCATTGACTAGCAATTAAAAGCAGTAAATCACAGTTCTTCTGTATGTCTTCGGATGTGTTAACACTTTCTTGCAAAGGACTTTTGAAAGTGGCTTTATTGCTTTGGTGGCATAAACTCTTAAGTGAAGTACAGTGGATAATATGCATTAAATAAGATAAGATGCATTTGGCACAAATGCACACATAATGCAGACCATTCTTGCTCTGCTCTTTCATATCAGTTGTTCTGATGAAATTTTAAAAAGCACATAATCATATGTCCATGCTACATCTCATATGGTCAGGCTAGAAAGGCTATTCGACACCTACCCAGGCTATTGAACAGCTACAGTAAATGGAAAGGAGGGTAATGCCTATATATAGCAACAGGAGAGAAGGGACAAAAAAATGATGCATAGAAAATCTGGATCAACACATAACATGTGAGTAATCCCAATAAATATATTATGTAATCCCTTCGTTCCATCTCCACTCCAGGTTTTCCATTTCATATTTCGAATTCACTCCATTACAAAATTTGTGTCCTTTAATAAGTTTTAAAATGATGAACAATTGCAAAAGATCTGCATACACTGCCCACATACACTGAAACACAATAGTGCATTTCACACATTCTAAACAAATCACAGGTAAATAAAAATCCTGGGCTATCTGTTTCATGTTTCAAACTGCTAATGCTTGTAATATAAGGCAGGTGTTGATCTGACTGGGTGTTTTTGTGGGGTTAAAAAACATTTTAACCCCACTTCATTTCACTTGACACATTACATTTGGAGCAGGGTTTCATAACCCAGGGTAGAATGTTATTGTATCCCCACTTCTAAAGTACAAGTCTGAAATGTTCCTCACACAATACATGGTTTAGAATAAAAGATAACCAATAAAGGTTAAGCACAGTTTGGAAAGCCCTAATGTGAGCTAGCCATCATGTGTCTGCAGCATGTTGCTAACTGCTAGGCCACAGCCTCGGTATGGTTTCTTAATTAAGGCCAAAAACATACTGTTCACAAGTTCACAGAAGCAGACACATAACTACAGTGGTAACAAAAGCACTCAAAGGGGAGACAGAGTTTCCCTATTACAGCATATGCATTTTTCTTTAAATAACCAGTTTACTTCACAGCCTAACAAGATTCTTTTTAAACTGTTGCTTTGTACTGACAGTAAAGCTGAAAGAAGAAAATTGAGTGTAGAGAATGACAATTTATGCAAATGACTGCTATAGCGCCCCTAAAATGGCAATACAACAAATATTGTACCTACTGTACTTTTACTGTAATGCATTTCTGTTCATGTACTTCCACAGACTATGTTTCTGGCCTAAAATCTATTTGAGACCAGCCATTTGTGAACGTCTCCTTATGTCTATGGTGATCCAGAGAAGTTATATTCAAGTTAAAGGATTCAAGTTGAAGGAGTCTGGATGGGATGGTGCTTGATCTGATCTGAAACGTGACCATGAAAATCTTGGTCTACCATGGTTTTACTACAAACAACATACAAACCAAACCAAACATGGCTACTATAGTTAAATCATGGCAACCACATGGCAACCACACGGTAACAACATGGTAACGGTTTTGCTACAGTAACCAGTTTAACCATGAAATTTGTAGTAAAACTGTGATTATACAATAAAATCCACCAAAACAAATTCACAGTTACTACACTTTTACTGTAAGAAAACCATGATTAATCTTCGTAATTGTTACAATTTTTGGTTGACTGAAGTCTACATCTATGATTGTTATTACTGGTAAATCGGTTTGTGCTTAAAACCTTGAACTTTCAAAACAATTTAATTATATTGAACTTTCATTTGGTTTGTAGCTTCCATAATTCTCTACAGCCAATATAGCTGAGCTGTGAAGCTACTTTACATGTAGCTTATGCCCTTAGAGTGAGAACCTCAGTACTGTTCTTCTTAAAGAACAGATTCCCACACATTTAAATTCATTTCATTAGATGTTAATTATAAGTGTGCTAACATATTAAAATTTAGATATAATTTAGACATATTTAGATTTAGGAACTGTGACAGAATGGGAGGCTTTAAGTTTTCTCACACAACACTTTTGTACAGCCTCAAAAGGCATGAAGTATTTGGTCACTGTAAACTTTTTTGTATGGACAAGATCTCAGTGAAAGAGTCCGGGTTTAAAACAACAAGAGTGTGAGAAAATGACACACACTAATTCTATAAACTTCCATCAATCTATATTTAATTTCCTACTTCACTTTAAAATGACACTTGTTTTTGAATTGACTAGTTTTGGCAGTGCTTGCTATGCACGTAATACTGTTGCTTGTGTCCTTGCTAAATATAATATAACATGTGGTCTATATGTTTGGCAAGTCCACCCAATTTATTACGTCTTTGGTTACACTGTTTTCCTTTTACAACATGAAGACCCAAACACACACAAGCAGAGGGGACTCCCAGCTCACCACACATTGTGGTAGTATGTGACCAGAAAAAGTTATTTTGATCTTGCTATTCTCACATATTCTTGTGTCTGCAGTGCTTTGGCTCGAAATAGCTCCTCTTACATTAATCTGCTAGCTTTGCTTATATATAAGGCACTGCTAGCGTGTTGAAGAATGTCTTTCAAAAATCAGGAAAGTTGATTACACATGCAGATTCAGCCGCCACATACCATGTAAGGAACTTTAAAATCAAAGCTTTGCTTTTCATACAGAGGAAGATATTCTGCAGACAGCCTTTCCTGTCCTATTTTGTGGTAATTTGGGGTTAAAACAGTTTGAACATGTTTAGCAGAACAAGTCTGTCTGTGTATCTGCAGTAGCTCACTTTAGCCACTGTGAGCTTGTTGTGACATTCTGGGTTTTGAATGAATTAAAATTAACACAGTAGCCGGAACATAAAAAGACAGACCTAATTTCCTGCTTAACAGGCTATGCAATTTTGTTGCTGGTCTCTGTTGCACAATGTACAGTGTACCGTACAGAACTGTCAAAATATACAAATATATTTATATAGACTTTATATTAACTTTGACATGAATATACATTATTGCTTTATTTAAGTAATTTGTGTTCTTCATAGTTCGAAATGTTATGAAACAAAGCGTTGGGACATTTGTGAATTGCATCTGTAACAAATGATGTTCGCTTTCAACTAGCTTAACTTTTCTAAACAAGTTTGTTTTTGTTAGTTTTAATCGGCTGGTGTAATGGATGTATGAAATCAGTATCAAGTTCACACAGGTGTCCTAGCAGAGCCACAGCAAGTGTAGTTCACCACATGGACATGCCCCACTCAGGTTTGAAAACCATAAAGTTTTTAAGTTCCTTTCCCCCCTTAATTTTGGTCAGCAGATCCATATTTACTGTTTTACAATCTGAAACCTAATAAACGTATTTTTTGTAAAATGTTATTTTCTTTTTTGTATAACTATTTTGTAACCTTATAAGCTGTTAAACTGCGGAGGAAGTTTGTCATGCGCTACTGATCTTTTCTGCAGTCGGTTATGACTTACTAACTGCCTTACTATAACAAGTTACTATATAATATAACCAAAGTTCCCAAAGCACCATCCTGTGTCCTTCACCTGATATCATTTATCACACATAAGTTAGTACAATGCGTCGGGTGTTCATGACAACGCATCAACAAAGTAGCACAATAACACAAAGTTTTTGTTTGTTTATTTCTCAACCGCTTTTTATGTATTTAACTGCAGAAAAGTTTAGAAACAGAAAACGAGTTCATACCTCCATCATCAACCTCGTTAATCCGCGTTAAGCAGCTGTATGCAGGCGAATGTGGGGTGCGTATCCGGGCGCGTCTCTCCGCTCTATGGTCACAAAGCAGCTTCACTTCACTTTCTGTTACTGCAGTCAGCAACACCCAGATTTGCTAACGCGTCTAAACCCTGAACGATGAAGGAAAAGAAACTCCTTATAGCGGTAAGAACGCAGATGGGTTGCGCAACATTGTATAAATCTGCGCGTGATAGCAATTCACCCTGCGCTTTTCAATGACAGTGACTTCTGACATGAGACCCAGACATAGTCCTGAGTTCGGACCCGAGTTTTGTGTCTCGGACTTAGAGAGCTGCCCACTTAAATTGCAGTTGCGTATCACAGGGCATTAGAATTGAGGGCCATCACGTTCAATAGCCCAATTTAAATATTCTTGGGCATCACATTTGGGTTCCAACATTTGGGGGAATCATAGATGCGTTTAAACATCTATTAACGTACCCAGAAACGCAGTCTGGGACTTAAGACAGCTCCTATTGGCCCTGCTCCCCTGTCTAATCCTACACAGACCTTAAAAGTTATATTTAATGCAAATGTTATACACCACTATTGCTTTTTCATCTGTTTAAAAATCATGTTCCATTATGGTAATAGCTGTACTGTAATTCTAAGAAAAATCATATAAAGACACTTCTGTATTATATTTTGATACATCCTATAAAGCGTGTCTTTAGTTTAGCACGTAAAGATGTTTTACTTATAAATACTTGTGAGGAAAGGAAGTTGGCAGACATTAAAACTGAGTGTTATGTTTATTTCCTGAGCTGCGCTTCATCAGAGGGAGGAAGCATTAACCGAGCACAGAGTTAAAACAGACACTCTCAATGCGCTTCATATCTCAAGCATGTGACAGCGGAATAAAAGGGTGTGTGTGTGTGTGTGTGAGAGAGAGAGAGAGAGAGAGAGAGAGAGAGAGAGAGCAAGAGAGCGGAAAGTTAGAAAGTTAAAGGAAAAACATAGTAATCTACTTTAAGAGTATGTAACAGTGCAAATCCACAATTCGTCTTGCGCATTGAATAAATTGCTGTTATTTATTATTCAATATAATCAAATGCAAATTTGGCTCTATGAGACATATACCCCTGTAGACAAATCAGTACAAAATCAGTATGCATAAGTTCCAATGATACTGACTATTATGCTGCAATCTATTTATCAAGATCTCAGCATCCAGTGATGGTTTCAATTATACAGACAGGGCCAAGGTGACCCAGATTCAGAGTTCATTTTACTGACAGGCATGTAGCGATACAGAACCCTTCCTTCTCCATTTTATATACACATTTATAAACATGGCCACAGTGTATGAGTGAGCTCATGTCTTGTGAAGGTTGAGATTAGCTCAAAGCAAACAGGCCCTTCATCACTGAGGCAGGCTAAAAAAAACAAGGTTGAGTCTGATAATAGTACTTTGAAGTTGTTTGAAAGAAAGAAACAGGGGCAGTTGTGGTCTACTGATTAAGGAGTTGAGCTTGTAACCTGTAGGTTGCTGGTTCGATTCCAGTGCCGGCAGGTAGCAACTGAAGTGCCCTTGAGCAAGGCACCTAAGCCCGGATTGCTCCCTGGGGGCTGCAGAGATAGCTGCCCACTGCTCCGGGTGTGTGTGTGCACTCCTCACAAAGGATGGGTTAAATGCAGAGGTCACATTTCGGTTATGGGTAACCATAACTGACAAAAACATGTCACTTTCAATTTAGGTGTGTTTTAGTCAAGCATATGAGATAGTGTCTCCCCCTTCAGGAATAGCTCAGGTACTGTATCTCTGCATTTGAACAGTGCAGGTTATTTACAGTATTATGTCAGCGTTCTTAGATGTGGACACAGCACAACAAACATATGTAAATCAAAGGACATAACATTGTAGCACGCATGCCCAACAATTCTGTATGGTACCATGTCAAGCTTATATCACAAGGTTTCATCAAAGCTGAACGGAAGAACGGAAGTCTTTCAAATAACTTAAGATTTAATATCAGTTGAAAGATACACTTTAATATAGTTTCCATTTCACAACACAGAAAATCTACATCCAAACAGAAAAGACAACATTGGACAGATGGTAGTAAAATCCACTTTACAGCTTTGTGTTTAATGTGTGACTCACCAGCTTGTATTGTCAAGCTGGATTGAGGAAACACTCGACAGACTGTATACTGTATCATATCAGATCATAAGTGCCAGATGCGTGTGGAAACAGTAATGAAGACAGAATTACAGTGAGTTAAACACACTTTTAACTGTTTCTCTGTAAGAACACTGATCCATTGTGGTAAAATTTCCATTATGGTGGGTTATAGTGCAGATGTTAATTTGGGCTGTCAACAAAAATATGAATATTTAAAGTGTTAAACAATTACCATTAAACCATAGCCCCATTTTTATCAATTTAAATGTGTAATTTAGGCTATACTGCAACAAACAAACAAATAATATCCTGTCACTCGTAAATTCAATACAGTTACAATTACAAATCTGATTACATCATAATACAAAGACACATCACAGCAACAAGATTATGCAACATGAATCAGTGGTTGAAAGAATTGTTGAATTGACATAAAGAATCATTCTTTTGGGTGCACTGAATGGTAAACAGGCTTAATTTGAATTTAAAGATTTGGATCATAGTTTCTGCAAGGCATAATGTGACCTAACAACCTGTGTAATACAATAGTGATGTCACATTACAAATGAAGATGTGCACACATAAACAGCCTGGGAACTGGTCATCTCATTTACTGGGCTCAGGTGTGCCACACCACGCATTAAAGAGCATAACAACACCAGACTGATTTCCACACTCTAATATATGTATATAAGTGTCTTGCTGATCTTTAAAGACATTTTGGCTGGATGGTGATGTCATGTTTTTGAAGCTCTGAGTGAAAATGCTAAAATAACTTTTTACATACAAAGTCTCACATTGATAAAAAAACAACTAATTAGTGGTGATTACATACATTACTAACCATAACTAGTGGTGATTAGAGGATTGGATTCGAAAAACCCCAACTACAAATACTAAACCCAAACCATCATAGGGTTTAGATAAGGATACATGTAATATTACTTTTCAAAACAACCAGACTTGGGTTGACTTGGGTCAGTAAGCACACACACATAGCAAACACGGAACCATGCAATTTTCCTTAATAAAAAACAAACAAACACTTTTTTCAATATTACTCTGTAATCTTAAATAACAGTTTGGATTGAAAACAATTCAATTGATTGAGTAGCTTTAAAATATATGACATATTAAAGCTGTAATATAGGACATATATAGCCTACTCTTACCATGAAATAAAAACTGTATCTGAAACCTATCAGGCTATGACTTTGCAGCCGTTTGCACACGAAGGCACCTCCAGAGACAGTTTCAGACAGGATTCATAAATGGCATAACAAAATTATATCTGATATATAAACAGAGAACTCTGGCAATAACCAATAAAATATTCAAAAACTGCACCATGGTGAGCATTGACTTATAAGCTTAATTAACTGACATTTAGATAGATCCAAAAATAATTATATTAATAAGGGTGAATCTTGCGGTATACATATTACAGTGAAATAAAATGACTCATTCCTTGAAACAGATTTTTGGTCATATGGCCGCCCTCTATGACATATTACACAATATGGTTAGAGGCATATGTTGTTTCGTTTATTACCACTAAGGCAGTGATCCATCATGTCTGTATATAATAACTGAGGTAACATCTATGTATTTGTGTAAAACCCTCCAATTCAAAACAGGAAATAATTCATTTATGAGTCAATATCAACACTATCAATCAGTCTGTTTCCCACACCACACAGTCTGTTCCACAATCATTATTATTACTTTCAGACACAGTATTTCATACCTTATCCCACAGAACCACAGCAACGACACTTTCTTTCTGTGTCTTGGGTTCCCACACTCCTCTTCAGGTGATACTTATTGAGACACTGTAGTAATGATGGTCTCTTTTATGCCGGTTATAGTCTCTGTGATGTCTTCGCGTGATGAGAGGTGCCTTTGCTCAGGCCTGTGGTGTCGCTTGTGGGGCAACATGAAGAGGCGTTTGACAGCAGAGCGGTATTTGTTGGACATGAGGTTGTAGAGGACAGGGTTAATCGAGGCACTGAGGTAGAACAGGACCATGGAGGCCACGTTGAAATCTTGACTGAGGCGTGCAGAGTGATAGTCATCCACGTTTGTGAAGAGAAATCGACCAATGTGATAGGGCAGCCAGCAGATTGCAAAGACCAACACAACAACAGCTAGAAGAAAAAAAACTGTCTACAGTTCACATTACAGATAGTTTCAAGTCAACTTCAGATTACATTTTTTTTCTGTTCGCTTACGATCATATTACCCTTTCAGCAAAAGCTTCACATAACCTGCTAAACCAGCTCCTGATCTAACCATTAATACTAACTAGATATTAAAATGTTCTTTAAAAAATTATAAGTCAGATTGGTACGAAAATAATAGTACACCTCACTGTACCAGAAGACAAGTTGTGCACCAAAATTAAATACCCCATCCCAAAAAAAATAGCACTTCTCTTTTGGTCACACATTTTGAGGTGTTGTTGTGTCTGTAGCATAAACAGCGAGGGACAAATCATGGTCCAAAGCGTAAAACGTAGAACAAAACTCTAATAGTGAGGCTGTCCTTAACAAACACCAATATCTATAAAAAGATTAAAACACTTTGTTTATCATCAAGCCATATGCAAAATCTTTTCATCCTCATTAAATAAGCTGAAACATTGGAAAACACTCACACCCCCAGACCCACTCACCCAGAATCTTGATGGTCTGTCTGTGAACCCTCTGTCTGGCTGCTGCATTTGGCCCATGAAGCTCATGACGGCTCTTCCACAACTTGCGCCCAATGGATCCATACAGGAAAAGCAGACAGAACATGGGGCAGAAAAAGTAGGCAGTCGACACCCAGAGGGTGGTATGAAGAAGCCCTGAGTCGATGGCATAGCGCGTGTGCTTGCACTGGCGTGTGTTCGGGTCAGGCATCGTCTCGTTGTCGTATTCCACGCCCATCAGGAAGAACATCGGTGCAGCGGAGAGCAGTGCAAAGCCCCACAGTGCCAGAATGACGTACTTAACCCTACGCTTGGTGATTGCAGCCTTGGCTTTGAAAGGGAAACAGATGGCCAGGTAACGCTCCATGCTAAGCACCGTTATGTGGAGGATGGTGGCATTGGTGCAACCCTCATTGATGTAATGTGATAGACGACACACCAGCTCTCCAAAGACCCAGGGGACATACTTCCAAAGGCGATACAAGTCAAATGGAAGGCTGAGGAAGATCACCAGGTCTGAAATGGCCATGCTGGAGAGATAAAGGTTGGTGGTAGTCTTCATGTCCTTAAAACGCTGGATGAGGAGGATGGTCATGGAGTTGCCAGTCACACCAACAAGAAAGAGGAGAAGGCAAATTATGGTGACTGGAATGAGGGTAGAAGTTGGGAAGAGAGAGTCTCCGGAATGGTGGTCATCCATATTGATGGAAATCTGTAGATGCCCCGGGTCAGGTCAGGACTAAAAGTTTAGAGATGGGGATATGAAAGACAGATATTCTAAAAAACAATGAGAATGGAATAGTCAGAGAAGATCCATTGACAATAAGAGCCAAAGAGCCAAGAACCATGGGAATCAAAGAAGTTATCTTTGAGAAGATCAGAAAAATTAGGCTTGTGGAGGTCGTATTTGGTGCTCTGCTGCTGGAAACAGACACTCAGAGATGAGAGCGTCACCTCTGCTTGACTGTGTGCGTGCAAAACATCACTTAGTCCAAATCTTAATTAAATAGTGAGATCACAAGGGGTGGAGACATGTATAAACATACAAGGACAAGATAGAGGCAAGAGGTGGAGCATTTGATATGTGCAATTGAACACAGCTCCTGAATTAAGTTTGATCTTTAGTTGTTTACACAATACATTTTGTTAGAGCTCAGCATGGTGGTCCAAATTTTTCATTTAAATGTGAAAGGCTGAATGTTTTGGTGTGAAAATACTTTATATAGACCACTCTAAGTAAGCCATTTGTAGGCTGACTTCTTAAGTATCGGAAGGGTCAATTTTTAGGTTTAATCAATTAATGGCTTGGTCTTGTTCATATCTTGGATTTTGGGATTTATTTGAGACTTAGACCAGTTGGCAGTCACCTAACAATTACCCAAGCACCCTAGCAACCACTTAGTAACCACCTAAAACACCCTTAGAACATAGCAACGCCCTAGCAAGATTTGCTAGCAAGCATTTTACATTTCTTTCTAGTTTACTTGACAAATCAATTTTGAAACATCACAGAAAAATATATATATTTAAACATGATGGGACATAATATATAATGACCATGTTTTTGAAAGGTGCTTTGACGTGGAGCTGCTGAAGACTAATCTAATTTTATAGACACTATTCTCTGAGAGCACTTTATGAACTCATTTACCTGGTGTCTTTTCTGTGTCTGACAACACCTGTAAAACATTTGAACAAGAACAGTCATATGGCTTATATGTGGATCTGGACAGGAAGGCTGGATGGGTTTGTATTTATTTATTTGTGTTAAAAGTCAACAGATCTGTTGTTGTAGCAGAAAGACCTCTTCAGAGCATAAACTTGTATCTCCTGCTTATTTTACAGCATAAGAGACACCAGAAGTATTAAGAAAGAAGTATTAAGTTCAATAGGCATGTTTATTCAGCCTCTCATACTGTAAATGTAAAATTGAGAGTAGTTTTATACCACTAAGGTTTTGTACTATATGAAAAGCTTGAAGGTAGTATAAACTGTAACAGCTCAGCATCATTATTCATTGGAAAAATCCTAAATTCAAAAGAACACGTTTTTCTATTAATTTCTATTAACAGTTTTCTATTCATTTTTAATGACAACTATTA
>JAZGTK010021057.1:0-10763 GCA_036877625.1 Ambastaia sidthimunki
CACACACATAAACACACACACACAAACAAAACATCATACACACACACACACAAAACATCATACACATACACACACATAAACAAAACATCATACACACATAAACAGACACACACACACAAACAAAACATCATACACATACACACACACATAAACAAAACATAATACACATACACACACATAAACAAAACATACACAAACACACACACACAAACAAAACATCATACACACATTAACAAAACATCATACACATACACACACAAGTTGGGTTTTCATGTTTTATGGAGACATACACAGATTTAGGGGATTTTATACTGTATATTCTATATATATATTCTGTACATTCTATATATATTCTGTATCTGCTCCCCAAAACAGTGAATACCAGAACACATAAACACACCATCACCTGAAACACACAAATATGATTTCACCTGGAAAACGAACATATTTAAACTATATTACCTAAACCCACACTTTATTAAACAGTATCTGCTGTTAAATACACACTCACACACTGTTTTCAGAGTCCTTGCTTGTCCTTTAAGAACAGAAGACTCTGGACTGTTACTGTATGACATCACATACAAACATCAGCTAATTCAAATATCTGATGTTCATCACCAGCTGAGACACACGCTTGAGTTTTAATGTGACATTGTGGGTAATTAGAGATCCCAATCCAAAAGCAGTTCACCAGCTAAACACCAGCTTGACTTACTGTGACAATACAAGAACATTCAATTTGGTGAATTTAATCATCTGAGATCATTAACGCCTTATTACACACACGCATGTGTTTCCACCATCAGAAAATCACATGACAGGGTCACATGACCAGCCCTCGGCTGCCCTCATGTCTCACAGAGAAACGCTTGTCCGTTTTTTCCTGTTTAATTTTTGTTTTCTCTCTATGGCTTTAGAGTTTGTGCTACACTAGCGAAACAATTCAGATCTTTACATTTATTCATTTGGCAGACGCTTTTATCCAAAGCGACTTACAGTGAATTCAAGATAAACATTTTTTATCTGTACTTGTGTTCCCTGGGATCGAACCCACAACCTTTAAAACTTCAGATTTGAAGTTTTGCGCTTTAAAACTTCAGATTTGAACTGAGAGCAGAAATAAAGTTTATAGACAAACTCATCCTGCAAACACACACACACACCAATCAAAATGTTTTATGCTTTATGTAGCTCGACCACTGGAGCGTGACATCAACAATGCCAAAATCTCGAGATTTATGACTGTATTGTGGCGGCTGAGTGCAGCTTCATCACCACAATCAAACTGATAAACTGATTTAAACACAATGAAAACAAAGGACACTCACAATACTCACTCTTAGCAACATCAAACACAACTCATAAAACAAGGTGAGAGGTCATCAATCCAGAACGCAGGATTTGAATGCACTATTCTCCATTTGTGACCCAAATTAAGACTTCACAAACACTTTTCTAGATTTTAACTCACAGATCTCATAAAAATCTAAACTCTTTCTACAAGAAAAGCAAGATTAAATGGAGAGCAAATGTAGACTTTTCCTTAATACAGACTCGGTTAATCCCATTGGTCTCTTCTAAAGTTTCAAAAGAGATCTCAATAATGTCTCAGACTCTGCTCAGATTTGTTAAAACACCAAATTCTGCAAACACAGGTCAGAGATGTAAAATTTTCTCCTTGACGCATTTCAAACATTGATGAAATGTTGTAGATCTGTACCTGGGCTGTTGGCCACAGAATCGAAGTGGCAGTTGGCAAGCATGAAGTGTTGTGCTTTGGTCTTGGGCTCCAGTTTCACAGCGATGTTGGTCACACGGTCGTAGTAGCTGGTGAAGCCGCCCAGAAAGTCGATGCTGAAGGATCCGGTGGGCCTCTGGACGTCCACTGTGATGAGGTGATGTCCAGCTTCACTCTCAGCCCGGATCTGCTCCACCACAGTCAGGAGGTAGTTCACTGTCACAATCTCGTTCTCTGGACTTCCTACCGTCCTTGGACCAACACTGGTGATGTGCTCCAAATGCTTCCTGTTCACACACACGCTCTCATAGAAGACAGTGTAAATGTGCTTTTACGATCATCTACATCATTTGTTCCTCTCAGACTATCACTAATCACTATTAAATATGCTGAAACAACAGATATTTGGTTATTTTTATAACGTGCACACACGCTAGACACTGTTTATGCCATGTTCTGTGTTTTATTGGCCAGAAATGAGTTTTGAATGCTTCGGCTATTGTTGTGGACAACAGCCCCCCGTCACCCTGAGACCACTACTGGGAACTCTTATGGCAGGACTGTGTGACTGTATAACATCATTCACTCATGATGTCTATGACAGGACCATGTTTTCACTCTGCTACCCCCG
This sequence comes from Ambastaia sidthimunki, assembly GCA_036877625.1. Classification (NCBI taxonomy): domain Eukaryota; kingdom Metazoa; phylum Chordata; class Actinopteri; order Cypriniformes; family Botiidae; genus Ambastaia; species Ambastaia sidthimunki. The sequence goes on from JAZGTK010021057.1 coordinate 2,373, forward strand.
AAGAGTCTCACCTGGCCCGGATGGCGTTGAATTCGCCGCTGGACCTGATGACGAGCTGCTGCAGTGAGATCAGAACCAGAAGCCACAGCAGAGCCACGAACCCGAGCAGCAGCAGCGCAGTCGAACCCTCGGCCAGCAGTCGCGCGCTCACCCCCGGCTTCTGCTTCCGCCTCCGGGCGTCGGGTTCGAGCCCGTTGAGTCCGGCGGAGCTGTCAGCGCAGTCTGGCGGGATCTGGTGGTTCTGCAGGGCTCTGGTTCGGCGGACCGTACAGTCTCTCTCCATGTTTAATGCTGCTGCCAGTGCGGACGTGAGCCGCGGAGGGACAAACCTCACAGACGCGCCGCAGTGAGGGGAGGGGCCATCGCAAGCCCCGCCCACCCGCTCTGCCGTTGTGTGCCACGCCACCTCGCGTGTATCTACACACACGGCACGCAGTATCTTTACACTATCATTACTATTATTGTTATTATTAAGAGCAGGTTATGCTCTCTCCCTGCTCATCATATCAAAGCGATGGACGAACAATGCGGACGAAACGAAACTGATGGTTGTGACAACGACTCCTCTTCACTGTAAAACGTTAACAGCAATTAACGGAACATATACTGGTCATTTTCTGCCAGGACATCCGCTTCATTTCCTCATATTAATACAGCAAATCAATACAGTGTAGGTTTACTCAACATGCAATCAGTTATGAATGAATACGGGGGGGCTTGAACCCACGTCCCTCCCTCCACGTGGACTGAAACAGAAAGCAGTCAACAGTGAGGTCACAGGACTCCTCAGCATATATACATCAACTCCAGAAGATCCGACAGTATCTGTCTGTTTGTTATATTAGCTGTACATCTGTGCTGTACAGCTGATATGTAAATGCAGGGTTTTATGTAAATAATCATTCATATTTTTTACATTCTGCTCACTATCACCTATTCTATAATGTATTTCAGTAAATATATTTTATAATAATATAAATGTTTCTGTGAAGCTGCTTTGTAACAACTTTCGTATCAATGCACACTGTAAAAAAGTGCTGTACAAATAAAATTCAATGACTGTCTGTCTACTAGCAAATGATGCACATGTGTAAAGAACTGTAAGGAACTGTCAGTCAGTGTCATTTCAATACATATTTTTGAAATCATTTACCTGATCAGATGAACAGTAGCAGTGAGCACATGACACAGACAGTAAGATCAGCTCAGTTTTGTTGTCATTCTGCTGGGACTGTTTATACAGTGTGCTGTATTTGTAGTTATAGGTACAGTCACACTGATAACACTGTATCCCATAATGCAATGTGCTCCACCTGCTTCAGTCTGACACTAAAATAATAAAAGTCTTGATTTTTAACTTCTCTTTATTCTCATTATTGATCAGACTGACAAAACTGGAAATAATCAAAAATGATCAGACTTGACAGACATCATCATGATAAAATGATTCAATTCAATTCAGTTTTTTTTATCAGCTTTTTACAATGTTACATTGCTTCAAAGCAGCTTTATACAAAATAGTAAAATAAATTCAAACATTAATAAACAAATTGAAAAAATGAATAACAATTCTACACAATATATGGTGTTAAAATATTGTGTTAAAAAGTCCTTGATGGTATTTTGAATGATCAGACATCAGACACTTCTCACTAATTTTGACATGCAATGAAATGAGGTCATGTCACAATAATGTAGCATATTACTATTTGAGACATGTTTTATTTAGTTACACAATGAATTCACACACAGGAGTATAAACAGTGTGTAGTTAGTCTGGTTAATACTGTGGTTGTTCTGGTCAGCAGACAGTCAGTCCTCTGGGGGTGATGGGGGGAGCTGAACCCGTGATGGTCATGAGAACTTCTCAAGAGTTTTCAGAGAGAGAGACTCACACTGACTCTCCTCTGAGCTCCATCAGACCTTCAATCGAATTATTGAATCCCGGTAAGATCTGATTCTCTTTCACAAACACACCTGCTAAACCTCTTACTTCACATGCAGTTTCATTGAATTTGCTGTGCAGATGTTTCATTTGTAGGATGTTTGTTTTACACGTAGCCATAAAGTTTATTTTAATATGAATAATCTTGCATCATTATATCAGAGTGACTGATGTTAACACTCATCACATAAACACAATAAGTTAAGGAATGTGAGTATGAAATCTGTTAGGAACACCTCCAGCTCACATTCCACCTCAAAATCAAAGACATTCAGAGATGATATTTTCTGAATCTATTTATTTTTATTGCCTATGAACTTCTTTCACTTTGAAATTTTTTAGCATGTTGGAACTATTAGAGCTATTAACATGTCAATTCTTGTTACTATAACACAAAAACAATTATATTTTATTAAAGCAGTAACATTTTAATATATCATTGTAATATTTGTAGATGTAGTGACTGATTGCTGTGTGGACTGTAACGTGTGTTTGTCATGTGTGTAGTGACTGATTGCTGTGTGGACTGTAACGTGTGTTTGTCATGTGTGTAGTGACTGATTGCTGTGTGGACTGTAACGTGTGTTTGTCATGTGTGTAGTGATTGATCATCATGTCTTACGGTGGATCGGGTTCAATGTCACGCGGTGAGTTCAGCGTTCACTTCTCCAGTCGACGCGGAGGAACCATCAGAGCAGAAGAGTGTGTGACTTCTACAAACACAATTAATACACACACAAACAATTAATAACGCACATCAGATGAATGGCAGATATTTCATCTTTTTTGTTATGTGTGTGTGCAGGGCAGCAGGCTTCACTCTTCTGGCTGTGGTCCTCACTGCTCTGCTCATCATGGGCTGCTGGTTCTACCGCAGACGCAGCGGATATAAAAAGATCCAGGTGAGTCTGAGACTGACAGCCGGTCACACTGATCTCAAAGCAGTTTTGAAACTTTTATCATAATGTCCTGTGTTGGGATTCAGAAGTAGCAAAAATTAAAACAGTAACACAATCTTTGTGTATTGTGGATACCATGACATTGGCTATTTTTTATACCATGGCTATTTTGTGGTCAATGTGATTTTACCAGATAGGATGTGTTACTGGATCAAAATTGTTGGTCCTGGAACACCATTCCAACCAAGCAGAGGTTTAAGTTTAGGACTGGGTGAGGGTCTTATATACCATTCCTATCAGCCCATTATTTCCCTCTGATTTTTTGGGTCACTTTTGGTCAGGGTTTTGGGTTATGAGTTGGGTTTAGGTGGACTGTGGACTGGAATGTTGTTGCATGACCAACAAAAGATGTTGATCCAGGAAAACGGCAATTTGACAGGGAAATAGCAACTGTACCACAGTTTTGACAAACATTTAAAAGCCTCAGACAGTCCAGTGGCTTCTGTTAGTCACAGCTCAAATCTTCACCAAAATATCACATTTCCAGATTCTTCTATGATGAAATAAGAGGATAGGCTGACAGGTAATGTGTGTTGTGTCTGATAGCAGAACAGAAGGGCCGGTGGACAGACCTGGAGGGAGATGATGACAGCTGCTCAGTACACTGAACCTGGATCAGGGGACGAAAACAAACTGGCCCTGAATGACTTTAGCAACATCCAAACTGTGGTAAAACACAAACCTAACCTACATGTATTTAAAGAAGTATATTTCCTGTGTGGTTGCTTACTGGTCCAAATCCGGCCTAAATCAAAACTATAAATAAAAACCTTTTTAAATTCTTCTGTCTGCAGAAGAAATCTGCATGATTTGGTTTTAAAAAATATGGGCAGCCAAATTGTTGTAACCCAGAATTCCAGAGAGGATAAAGGAGGCATGTGACCTAAAGGCCAGGAGGTTTCATGTTATTAGACCTGCTTTGAGGATTACAGACACTGGAATGTGTGCACGTGCTGCGGTGTATCGCTGCTACTAAGAAACTTTAAATGCCTCAGCAGCTCTGTTTACATCATTTATAAAATTAGCAAGAATTCAAACCAGTCACCAGCTACATGTTGTCAATATACTGCATTGTAGCACTTAAGTGTTTCCCTCTCCTATGTGATGCAATTTAAATTCATTTTAAAACATGCTCATGCAGGTTCCTAATGCTCCTCCAGCCTATGAGAAGATCATCTCTGGACCTTCACCTCCTCCTTATTCACCATGAAGAAAGACCAGCAGAATTCTGGAATGTTTAGATGTTTACATTGAAGAAAAATCTTAATAGTAACACAGATCTTTAACCTGATCTTCTGTTTCTCACTAAAGCTTGTGGACTGCACAAGTTCTGACTAAACTAACTCATTAACATACAATACATTACATACATTCTATATGCTGTTTTAGGAAAAAATAACCCTAACCCTAAGAGTTTATGTTTCAAGCAGAGAAGTTATGGATTACAGCTTTACACTCAACGTCTGTACATGGGTGTACGTGGAGAAATGGGGAATTATTGAAAATTCTCTGCTCATTTTTATGAAGTGATGAAAAGAACAGAAGAAGTTCTTAAGCGTTTCTGTTTCATGCATCATGTTGTGTTGCATTTATTGCAACAGAGTAAAAATATTGAAGCAAAAAGAGCAGCATTTATTTTTAGTGTCAAAGTCCAAATATGAATATTGTGAAAAATCTATATTAAATATTACATTTGTGTGGTATATTAATTCTAAAGACAGGCAGAGTTCACCATTACACTCATGTGCCACATTTATTGTCATGTATACAGAGGAAACACAAAACCAAGCTGTGATCAGATAATGTCTGATAAAACTCAACCCGAGGACACCTGAATGAAACATAATGCAGGAAAGAACGGCCTCATGAATGGCTTTAAGATAAACTCTTAAACAGACTGAAGTAAAGACTGTTCTACAGAATAATATTTTATTTAATGGTTTTATCAATGAAAATGCTACAAAACATTAAAACCCCCGAATACAAATAGAATACAAAGTCAGTAAAACAAATACTTTTGCTACACATTACTGTCCATTTAAAATTTCTATTCCTCATGAAACCCATTTTATTTACAACTGCAAGGATAATTGTCCCCCTACATAAGCATTGTAAAAAGCAAAATGCAATTTAGCCTTTTAATATGGAAAGAAATTCAAGCAGTGGAAACCAGCACACAAATGCAAAACCGTTTCCTTTGGTCAAACTAAATGAAGGAAGACTTCATCTCTATTATCTCTGGAAAGTTACGTTCAGTGATTAAGTCCCTCAGGAATGTCTGACTGTCTCACTGACTCATTTGTGTTGGAAACAGGTACAGTAACTCTTCTGGGAAGGGGACATTCACTTGAACTGTCTCTGGCTTTGCTTGTACTTGGATGCTAGAGGGTGCTCAAGACTCTGTAAACTGGTCAGTTACAGTGCTGGGCTGCAGTAAAATATTCTTGCACAGATTCCGGATTTCCCTTCTACATTAAAAACATGTTCATGATACAGTTTCAAGTGCTGCGGGTGAAAATGATCTCGTTGTCAAACATGCACATTGAAGAAGCATGACTTACACTTACTGCACACACACACACAAGACCCACGTGTTCACTTCACCTGTTCTTCTGAAAGGCCTTGACCAGTTTGGGTTCCCATGGCAACAGTTCGTCTTATGAGTGTGATGTGTAACTCTTTCACAGTGGATCTTTTGTGCTGCCATCTTCCCTGAAATATACCACACACACACACGCACACACACACACACACACACACACACACGCACGCAGTCAGAAAGTGACGTTGCCATAGTAAATGCTGAATTCTGCTTCCATCTCTTTTTAAATTTATGTCACATCTTTGTATCAAACAAGAAATGAGAGGTTCAACATTTAAAACATACTTTTATATAGGTCTGTGACTCTACAAACTAACACATTACTTGTCAGCTATGATCAGACTTAATCCATGTTTTAGTCTTTAATGTTTTAATGAGCTATTGTGACATTACCGGCGCGCTCTGAAACATTAAACAGCGGCCTCGAGGTCACTCTCACACCCGAGACGAGTCGCCGGAGACGGACAGAGAGATTCTGTGTAAATAAATACACTTAAACTCTATGTAATTATATTTAAACTGTAGTTAAAAATGTATTTAACCTAAAACTAAGGTATATAAATTAGGATATACAGTACACAGAAATGATCCTCTGTACTCATCTGTGCATAACATGATTAAATGCAAAGATATTTTATTTTATAAGATTATTTATCTTCTTATGATAAGTGCAAGACTCACTGATTTATCTGTTTCATTGCTTAGAGTTATTTTGACATTTGCATGTCCATTTTTTATATTTGTCATGCAAAAAAACATTATGGTCAAAAGTAATTGGTTTGTCAACAGCGTTAAAGACACGGCGGCCTTACAGCAGGTTGTCGGTGCGAGTCTCTTTTCTCTATTTGGCGATCACGTTTTTAGATTGGGGTGAAATTCACCGTTTCTGAGGAAACAAACAACATGTTATGCGTTCAGTCACAACTAGGTGGCATCTGCATCTACAACAGCCGTGAAATCTAGTATCGCCTCGTCTTTAAAAGCAGCAGCAGCAGCGTGCAACGGTTTACTTTACACTCAATAACACACAGTGTGCTTCTTACTGGCTGAAGGATCCACATGTTAAGCGAGGATGGTAAACTGTGTTTGTATGGTCTGTGTAATTGTTCAATGAAGGACAGACTCCACACAGCTGTTTTTAGCATAGTAACCAGACCATAATACAGCATCTGTCAGGCTGCGGACCGCAGCCCTGAACAGACCCTTAATAGAATAGCAAACAGACTTCTGGTATGAGATCTTTACTGGAGATAAAACAGGAGCTTTTGTTGAAGTCTGTTGCTTCTTGTATAGAAAGAAACTCACGTGTCTCCAGTTTCAGGAGGGATCCCCACAGTGTCAAGATACCGAATTACCGAAAAGTCTGATCCAAGTATGAACTCAATAATCTCCTGATGACATTTGAACAATAACAACTCTGAAAATAAATAATCACATTTCCATAAACTAAATTCAAATATTCACATTGTATGAAACTTTCTATCAAACTCGGAAGAAATCAAATGCTGCAACATCATTATAGCAGTTATTGGTGGAAAAACAAGCATTCCTGTAGCTTAAACAGAAGAGCAAGGCATTACTAAACGAACTATGGGTTCAATTCTCAAGCAATGTGTGAATTTGATCAAATGTTAACCAGTTACACAAGTCGCTTTGGATAAAACTCTCCCAAGAGCAGGAATGTAAAATCACACAGTGTTTCTGGAATCAAAATATTTAATAATTAAATAACATGGATTATACCATGTATAAAATTTGGAATCACAATTCAAAGTGTTGTTTATATGACTGCTGGTCAAATTTGCCACATTTAAAGATGGAGGAGCAGTAACTAAATAATAAGATAAATAAACAAGCCCCATCAGCAAACACGCTCGGGTTGAAAGCATCCACAATCTCCTGCTTTCAGAATCTTTTAACATCTTCAGTAAGTGCAATAAAAAGGTAAAACACCACAATAATGCTGAAGCTCAGTACGGCGAGAGGTTGAGACGCTGCAGAAGAGAAAACAGCCAAAATCACAGACACAAGGAAACTCACAACAAAGGAGAAACAAAGAACGACAAGCATCACTGTTGGCTGTGAAGACTTTTGAAGGCTTTAAACATTTTACATTTGCATTTCCTGAAAAAAAATAAATAAATCTGTTAAGAAAAAGGACGTCATCACAAAGAAAAACAACCTAGCCAAGCAACAAACAACCAAAGACAACAAACAGGAAGTGACACGCATGCTCTGTCCCTTAATGAACAGGGTGAACTGTGAGTAACCTCCAGGCTTCATTTGAGACGCATCACAAAAACAGTCAGAGCAGCTTCCAGCCAAATCTGCTGAAGATAAAACACTGAGTTCAGGCTGTCTGGATCCATCGGCACAGATCTGTCCAGCAGGTTTAGGGTCCATTAGAAGGCAGATCATTCATTCAATGACCAACAAACTTGAACTTTTTGCATTAAAGACGCATAACCGTTACAAGTCTGTCCTCATGAAATCTCTTAGGAACATGTCCATAGAAATTATAAAAATAACATTATTTTACTGACATTTAAGCATATTTTACCTTCACCCTGTCATTACTGTAATGCAAAAAAGATATATTATTTTAATTGCATTTACATATTAAATATTAAAACATTAAAAGTACAGATCAAAATACAAATTATTTACACGTAGTATTTCTGTACCACCTCTGCGCATTTTAATTTAGCAAAATGTTTTATTACAGAATTTTTTTTTACTGTGAAACATTCTCTGATACAGATAATGATAATTAATAAGAACAAGCTTTACACAAACCACCTCCAGTACAAGACACATTACAGTAATGATGGTCTGAGGGTCATGTGCTTAACTGCATGTAAATAACGTTTAACATCTTGACAGCT
>JAZGTK010021058.1:0-10763 GCA_036877625.1 Ambastaia sidthimunki
ACATTTTTGGGAAGTATCAAACATCATAAGAAAGTGAACATTTGTTTTCTTCAGACAAGAAATTGTTTAATAGTGCTCATGTTTGCTCTCCACACAGGCCTGCTTCACCACCTTCCGGTCAGACCAATGGAATTACCTCCCCAGAGCAGCTGATTGGACGCTTCCAGGTCAGTGTTCCATTTAAACAGCAGCAACAATTCAGATGTTTGAAATTCTTAAGGGAACAGTGCAGTTTACCATATCCAAATCCTAACATAACAGTAAGTCTTAATGTAACATTGTGCTACAATGTAACTCCACTATAATACACACGATATTATACACTATACTGTATATTCATAAAAAGGCCCTTTCTGATTTGTTTGTTTAAAGTAGTCTCGCATCCAAGACTATTTCAACTATTTCAGTAGTCAAAATATTTTGAAAACTGCAGTTTCATTAGATCCTCCTCCAGGATGTTAGCCAGCTAGGTAGCTTTACATAGGTGAAAATACAGTGGCCATGTCAAGCAAAACATTTCACAAAACGTTTGGTTTCACACGATAGAGCAATAGATTAAAACAAATACATGTATTTTTGGGGGTTTTATAATTAGAACATCTATATAGTCCATAGAAAAATGTTAGATGTACTGTACACAACACTGGCCTCAGGCCATCAGACCTTTTTGTTGAGCCCTGCTGAAGTTTAATAATCATTTTCTTGGGAACAGAACAATAACCTTTTCATTGACTGCAGCTCAAGTACACAAGCTGCTATAGGCCCTCTTTAGATGTGTGGACAGTGATTTTTACTGTTGGTTTATTTTTATTTTACTATGCTGGCTCAGTGTGTCAGGGCTTTACCACTAGGCCACAGCTCCGGGGTTACCACAGTCACCCGTCCACACGGGTGCTTTTTAAATTCTTTATATCATGGTGCCTACTGAAATGTTCCTGGTAATCACTGTACCACCAAGCCCCCCATTTATGACCAAAGCCCCATTTTCAAGTGTTGTTTTGCAAGCAAAGAGAATAAAAAATGCAGACCAAAATACATCATGGCTGCAGCTGCCCATCTGAACTGTTGACCTAACGGTTAATGTTTGTTTCTCAGATTTGGGCTATTTGAGCATGTCTGGTTTCAATTATTAGAAGATCAGCCACTATCTGCTTATCAAAGATTTATCGTTTGTCCAGTAAAGTTGAAACAAGACATTGAAGTATACATTTCCCTCTTTTTCATTTCTGGCTGTAACCATGACATGTGAAAGGAACTCGGGAACATTATAAATCACACAAGGTTTCCTGCCGTTTACACTCGTGAGGGGCGACTGATAGACCTCTGTTGTAATAGATACTCTGATTCGTAACGACTATGAACCCCAAAGGACTCATAGTCCTTCTGCTCGACCATGTGAGAACTTGTTGAAAAAAAATAAGGCTACTTTTAGTGCATTGCACTTGTTTTTCAAGATTTTTGTTGCAAAAGAAGAATTTGATAAACATGTCTTTCATTGGCCAAGTCTTGACTTTAGATCCAAGTGTTCTTTGAGGTAAATTGACTAGGTTTTAATTTAGAGAACTGTTGCTTTTTTGTCTGCTTGACAGGAGGCTGTGCAGGTGAGTCGAGATGAGAACCAAAACTACAGAGAATACACCATCTCTAGCCCAACATCTCTGTCCCCTGGCCCTTATTCACCAGAGCCACCATGCAGCCCAGACCGCAAAGGGGGCAGAATCACTCCCACCAATAGAAGGTACAGCACACATCCACTCTAGTTATAATTACTAAAAGCACAAACTGTACAGATCATTTTGATGTAATTTCCCCATCACACAGATTCATTTGATCTTGAAATTAGGCCCAAAGTCATCTGATGCTACTACACTGAACAAACTCATTCTCATGCATTTTTTGAAACGTTCTAAAACCCATAAAGCAATGGATGTATTTCATATTGCATTTTCAGTGTTACGGTTTTCTTGGCGTATGGTAGCTGGGGCCCTCTTTATAGTTTTAAGTCTCACTGTCTTACCCTGAGGCATCAGTTCACTTACATAGACATAACTACATGTCAATTTAGGGTTTTTCTTCTATTAAACTCCAGTCATGATGATTGTGTAAAGTATAGCACCTTAGGAGAAGGATTCTTATTTGGGATGCACTCATTTGATCATCTGCTTTTTTTTGTTAATTATTGTATAAGAATCATGGCAATTAGGCACAAACACATCTTCATGATTGATGCTTTAATTCTAGCTGTTTGGTTGTACATTGTTCTTAATTACACAATGATGGCTTCAAATTTCAATGTGGAGTGAATTTTGCTGTATGTCATTTGCAGGGTCTTAAAAAATAGAGAAACTGCATCTGATCAGACTAAAGATTAGATAAGTCTGCGGGATATACCGTAGAGTGCCTCAGGATTCCTTGAGAGGTTCAAAGAATTTGTTTGTGAAGATCATATACCTTCAGCTGTTCCAGCTTTTCTTAGAGGAATCTGCAAAAGGTTGATCCAGAGGCAACAGGTCATAGTTCAGAGTTTTACATTAGATTAAATATACACTTAAGGTCTCACTTCCACACACACACACACACACACATACACACACACACACACCCCTCTACCTGTTCTCTTCAACACTGTAGTGGTCTGACATCTTAGGGTTTGCAGCACATTCCAGAAGTCAATGCTGATTAAGCTGATTCGATTAGATTTAGTGAAGGATTAGGACTTGATTCATGAGGTTTATGAGATTGTGGCTTACTATTTTAGGTGCCTGCTTTGCTGCAAAGCATTATAAAGCTTGATACAGCTGTTGTACAGTTGTTGTGTCTGTATGCATTTGCATAATTCTGTGTCTTTGCATATCTTTGTATAATACAGTGTATATGTTTAGTTATCTGGACATTTAATATGGTTGTGAGACTGATGAGTATTTGCTTTACATTTGGTATGAATTAGCCTTATAGACCAAATAAAATTACATCACACGTTACCCATCAAAAACTAATATTTAACATTAATTGCTTGTGGCCAAAAATGTGTCTTTTCCTCTTCACATGTGTGTAATGTGTTATTCTTATGTTCCCATCAAAAGATTTTTAATCTTATTTTGATCATATTTCTACTTGCAATTAAATTCACAGCCCCAAAATATCTGCCTGCAGTTCATCCAAATACAGCCCATTTCATGTTAGCTGTAGTTTGCTTTAATTTAAAAAAGTTGAAAACAATGAAAATATACCAGTTGTACCTAAAGTTATCTTATTCTTTTAGCCTGCAGTTTCATTCCTGGTCCTCAGAGGAGAAGAGCGTGGAGCGTCACAGACTGTCCAGACCCCTTTCTCAGGTAGAGTCACTCTCTGAAGAACTCCTGTAAGACCTAGAAAACAAATGATGTATCTGAACCAATAAGCACCCCATGAAATGGTTTTACAAGTCAAAGTTAAAAAGCATTTGTTTTAAAATGGCAAGCTAAAATGAAATATTAACTTATTAAATATTATATTATGTTTAATTTTTGTATTGAGCGTGTCCTTAGAACAGTCAGGAAGGTGATATTAAGAATTTAAGAATAGGGAGTGTCTCATTGGTAATACGCATTTTATTTAACAATAATGTGTGAACATTTGTGTGTGAACACCCACGTGAACATTTGAGTCATCAGTTGTTTTTGGTCTGTTTTCCAGTAAAAGATTATACATTGTGCATAGCTGCTAGGAACATATTTGACATATTTTGTCAACTTTCAGGACTACACTAGTGTATAGATGGCCTCAAGGATGACAGACATGTTGTAAAAACCACAAACTCCAATTGAATTGTCATGGGGTCTTTCATTATTTAAATCGGCATGGGACAAGTTGAACAAAACAAGCAAGTGAAGTTGGTGGGAAATCTGGTAGGTATGTTGAGATATGCAGTGGAACATTGATGTTAGTTCTGCCTAATACATCTAAGAAGGTTCCACAGCACATGGTACATTGAGTCCTCTCACGCACTTCTGAAATGCGGCTCATAAATCCCTTTAGTCTTCGCATGTATATGACATCATGGGAAAAGCAGGTTTTCAGTGGCACGGTTTATCTGCAATGTCTCTTCACAATGAGCCTGGACTACAAGGATTGTGCTCTCAGGAAATTAGATTATGATTTCCATCTTCAAATAAAGTCCCGAACTACCGCAATAAGGGGGTTAGCATTTGCAATATTTTCATAGCGGGCGGTGAGTATATAAACTTTGAAAAGGTCACCTTATCATGCTGATGTTGATTGGAACGCAACCTGGAAACGGTTCATCTGGAACATCATTTTGAGGCTGGAAAGAAATAATGTGTTTGACCTTCATTGTAGCTTGTTTTAGCCTTGGGCTCTTTAGCATTGTCAGCATGCACTTTATGTCCTACTTGATGTATGGATGCTCAGCTAGCTGGCTAAGTAGTGCCTCAGAATAAGAGGAGAAAGAGTTTCGGAGGCAGTCCCAAAACTTTAAATGCAGTAAATAAAGTTGTGGGAAAGTTATTGTGAGATATGTAAGCTATTTGGTAGCAAGCTCAGTCCCACAGACGTTTCTAGAAGGCAGATGTCAGAGCAGAAAAAACAGACTGGACCTTTGATGGCTGAAGACATTCCAGACATTTTATCAGTGCTGTGGATGTTAAATAAACACACATTCATGACACAGCTAATTAAACACAACAACATCCCAATTCCCCTGTCAGAAAAAATCAGTCCTATTAAAGACGACAAGTTTTGTGCTTCCAAGTAGAGTTCATGGGAGTCTTTAGAGCAGTTGTCATGATGATAAACACAGTGACACTAAGCTCTGGCCTTTGTCAACAAAATCTTTCATTGCAGGCATATTATATTGTGAAGGTTTCCATACAAAACTGGCAAGCTGAAAAAAAGAGATGTTAATGGAATAGTTTGGTTAAAAATGAAAGGCCATTTACTCACAATCATGTGACTCCCAATCAACCCATATTCTGCTATTTTCCATACAGCATGGAGTTTGTCAAACTCCTGAAGGGATAAAAAGCCACACAAGTCTTTTGAAGGCATGTGATAACGTTGTCTGAGAAACAGACCCAATTTTGATTTACTGAAAATCTTAGCGAAACTGTGCCAGAGCTCTAAAGTCTCAGTCATTTTTCCACATATATTTACTTCATGGTGCTGTTTGATGTTATTGATGTCCAGCCTGACACAGTGAGCCATCTTGTGTAAAGATAAAATAGGCTATTCTATTTTTAATTTAATTTTAAGTTTAACAGCTCTGTACACTGATGACGGTTAATATACAATGTGGTGCTTCCTATGTAATGTGTTCTTTCAAGGATCTTGTTACTTCTTGAGGATGTCTGTTTCTTCAGCACGTGTACACTGAGCCAGCTGATGTTTGCTGAACCTGATGACCATGTTCAAGACACCAGCAAAAGAAAATATTTCTTAGCCTAAAATATTTTTTATTTTCTATTTTAAAGCATGGAAAATCTGTTATTTTGACCCTTCAGTGCAGATATTTCATTTTAGGCTTCCAATCTAATTTAGCCATCCAATAAATCCTCCTTAGAGATCACAGTTAATTTACTGCTGACATCAACTCTGTCCAAATGAGGGTCATCACCTTCTGTTCATATCAGATCTCAATCTCTAAACCATCAAAACAACTTATTCTTCATTCCTCTTAGAGTTAGACTCTCGGGTCTAAGGGTCCCATCTCATGTTCTGACAGAAAAATAATCAGAATGTTACAGTTTTAGAGCTGCAAAATTCATCCAAATAAAATCAGAATTTGCGATTTCACAAAGCTGCTGTATTCTGTCTGTTTTTTGTGAAGGCTACAGGGCTTAGCTAAAATATCAGAGAACTGGCAGAAGATTATAAACACCATTGCATTGCCATTGCAAACAAAGGCATTGCTTTTTGTGTCTTTTAGTCTTCTAGTATCTTGGCAGTAGCAATGTAAAAATTTTATAGTTTTACATATTGTAGTTTAAATCACAACAACTTACAATACTTACAATATAATTTTTATATCATACAGCTTTAGTTACAGCATAGATCTGTTATTTAGATTTGTTTTGCTGGAGAGTTTATATGTTTGTAGTGGAGGGGAAAGCTGGTGTTAGCCATGCCAAACAATGGATTAGATATAAAAGGAAGGTTCTGGAATAATGCACTCACTGGATTTAATGATGCTGAAAAGCAGGAACAAGGAAGCAGCCAATGAGGTGTAGCAATAGGGTTGATTTACTGCCCTGTGTCTGGTCAGCAACACGCACACACAGAGCAGTCCACTTGGTCTTTACTTTCAGCAGACTCAGAGGAATCTTGAGTCTTACATTTGTCTGTCATGCAACATTTGTCTAGTGTAATTACGCTGTTTGTTCGAGCCGAACAGAAATTGTATTGCCAAGAAGGGTTAAGGTCGTTTCCTCTCATACTTGAGCAGGAATTTTAAGTTTCATCAACCTCTCGCTTTGTTTTTCATCCTCAAACTGGAATCTCTTCATCCGACTGCTTCCTCTTAGTCTCCTTTATGGAACGATTGCTGTAGTCTAAGACCTAAGAATGTAAGACTGCACTTGACACACACTTGGCATGATGTCTTGCAAGGATGTGCTGTGTGGGTGTACTGTGCCCCTTTTGATGGCTTAAACATTATTTTAGAATTGTGTGACAATATTTGCTGGAGAGTTCCTCCATTTTGTGTGGTTTGGCTGACAAACTTAATGGAAAGCACAATGTGTTCTTAAAAATGAGTTTGCTCTCCTTGTAATTCTTACACAGCCTAACAAGTACTTACAAGTTTCCAGAATTCATCAGTTTGGCTGGACCGGTGATCCAACATGGCACCTGACCACCAGTGTTTAGGAGTCTACTTTGGAACTGTTGTTTGCCAGGCTAACTTTAAAGAAGTTAAACAAACTGCCCATCTGAAAAAGTAGTTAGCTACACTGACTGAAGTACATTGAAGCTATTTACTGTGTTGGGAAGTGCCTTTTTAGCTTATTTTAGTTAGCTTATTTAAAAAAGAGCTGTTTTTATCTGGCATAGAGCGACAAGGGTGAAAACATCTTATTTAGGGTGAAAGCATCAGATATATAGTAAATAAGTAATAACACACCATAGTATAGAAAACATAGCTGTAAAAATGTACTGTAAAAAAAATAAATTGCTGTGCAGGGATAATTTGAGCAAAAAAAAAAAAATTCTAGAAAAGGAAAGGCTATATGCACAGTGCAGTGTTTCTTAAATGCATCAAAGTACAGCTTATTGAGGAAAAACGACTTCTACTAGAAAAATAAGCTAGAGTTAAGTTTTCTTAAGTTTTAAGTTTTCTTTAACAACAGAGCTAATGTCACACCAACAAATGAATTTACTTGATATTTTAGTAGTGTCACTGTTTTTAACTCCACAGCACTGTTTATTACACTCCTGCTGATGTATACACACATTGTGCCTGCAGACAAGGGTCTTTCTCCAACAGTCCTGTACGATTTTTGTAAAGTTTTATTTAGAGAAAGCAGGTAGAGTCTCCAGAGAGCAAGAGAGTGGACTAAGAGCGGAAAAGATAGAGGAAATATCCATTAGTCCTGCATGGAGAGGTGTAGAGTATCCTGGGAAAAGTGCCATGTACAATAGGGGCTCTGATGCAGGTCTTCCAAGGTGTGTGGTATTAGTTTTCTCACCCTTCTGAGGCACAGGCCCAACCTTGTGCACCCGAGCCTGGTGGAGATGGGCAGAGAAAGGGTTATTTATAACACTGTCTCCCTCCTATACTGTGCTGTATAGCTCCTCTCCTCATAGCCTTGTAGTTGTACTGGCACAGAGGCAGCTATTGTACCATTCTCCACCTCTCTCTCATCCTCTATCAATCTTTTCCATCAATCTATGAGAGTGTGATGGAGAGGAGAAGTGCTGAGTGAGGGATGAAGGATGAACAAATACACACAAGTGAGAGAGAACAGAAGAAGGGTTATATGGATGGAGGAAGTCTGGTCATGTTAGTGTTAAAAAAGTTATAGGGTTTTCCAGGTGCTTGTGCGTAATTTATGGGCAAACATTAAATAGTTTGTTTTTCCACCAAGCTGTCAAAAAGGTTTTTAAGTCCTCTTTGTGTCTTGGACAAGATGTTACTAATAATGATTCAGGGTTGTCCTTGTGTAGCCACACTTTTAAAACTAGCCATAATGTTGTTTTGCAGCTTAATATTCTGGCATGTATTAATATTCTGGCATGTATTAACATTGTGATATTATTAGTGTAATATTATATTTCACACATTCATGTAGGCAAAGAGAAATTGTCCGCTCTTAGAATTTGTATAAAATTTATTGTGGCAATAGGTAAAAAGCACATGCAGTTATTTCTATTCGACCAAAAATTTTAAATGAAGTTAAGAATGTTTGTTCATCTGCACTGAAATTTAGCGCAAACTATAACAATGTTAGTTAATACATAACTGTAAAAAATATTATTGTAATGTCATATAATGTCTAACTATTGAAACCCTAGGTGTTGATTTCCACCAGCAAGCTGTTTGTCAGTTCCAGGGTTTTGCAAGCACTGATTATGGCAATCACAACCGACAGGACAGACAGAATCAGACAATCAGCCTGGTTCAGATTTAGTGTGCTGAGACTAAGAGTAGCTTTCCTCCATTTCCCATAATCCTTTGGGGATAGGTGGCCTTGTCAGTTGGGAATAATCCTGTTTATTGCATACATCTTCAGAAAGGAGAACAGAGGGAGGAGGAGAAACTTGAGGGAGGAGAGAATGTCTGTTTCACCCATTTGCTGTTTCAGCCCAAGCTGGTCATGCTCCTCTTGGGAGAGGTATGGAAAGCCAAACCTACAGTGGCTTTGGCAACGGATCACTCCCTGTTCCATTGCTATTAGTGCCCCTTTGCCCAGCCTGGTTGCCTGTGGCGACCGTTTTGTGGTTGCTGTGGGTTTCCGTAGTGGCAGGCCTCATCCTGTAAAAGGGCTTAAGGGTTCAGATATAAATAAGCTATGCAGTCAGCTGGTTTACATGCACCTGTGTGCAGACACTCTTTTCCAGCTATACTGCATCCAAAGAATCTCATGTGGGATATCTGTTCGCATATATACACACACTTCTTTTCCTCTTAAGCACATTTAAAAATGGTTTATAAAAAAATGAGGTATGATTTATGTTGTACCAAACTTGTATGAGTTTCTTTTTGGGGAAAGGAGAAGGAAACATTCTGGAGTCTCCACTGGTTTCTACATGCAGTTAAGAGCTTAAGCTTAAAAAAGGTCAGGTGGGCACACTTTTTATGATTCTTTAAAGGGATTTTTGTGGCTCTCTTAAAATCATAGCATGAAAAAGAGTGATAAACACAATCTTCCGAATTTCTCTTTTTGTGTTTACAGAAGTCAGTCAGCCATATAAGTTTGGAACAACATCAGGGTGAATAAATAATGACAAAATATTCATGTTTATGTAAAGTAACCTTTTAAAGCTCCTTTCTCTCACTCTCTCTCTTTCTCTCTCTCTCTCTTTCTCTCTCTCTCTCCTCTCTCTCTCTCTCTCTCTCTCATTTGTTTCCTTTTAGTACAGTTTTACAGTTTCTTTCTCTCTGCCTCTCGCTCTGTCCATTTAATCCAGTTGGGTGGAGTGGCCCTAATCATATGAATGTGGGCTTCCCTTCTATTATGTGTGTATTGATGGCAGACCATGTACCGTTTTTATGTGTGCATGCCTGTTGGTGCATGCTGGAGCACACTTACCCAGGGGGGGGTGGCTCATTGGAGCACTCGTTTGCGGTTTCTGCCTCAGAACACAGATACAGTTTTGGCTTGAAGCAAATGCTCTATCAATTGCTGATTCCTGCCTTAAAAAAAGTCTATTTCCCATTAGCTTCCTTTCTTTCCTGAGAGTGATCCTAGAGGAAGATTTAAGAAGCCAAACACTCTCTAAAATCATTTTTGGCTTGGTTTGCCCTCCACCTCCCACATCTTCCCCTTTCCGTTTCCTGAGGCGCTCCAGTGGGACAAAGTGCTGTTTCAGGTTGGAATTAAAACATGGGGGCTCTCTATTTAACTTGGCAATGAAAGCATGTAAGACACTATTAGGCTGCCATTGATTTAAATCTGGAGGTTCCTTGTTCAACCAGAGGGAATTATACTGGTTTTCTCCTCCCTCCTACCATGGCAACTGGTTTGGAGGATTTAAACCTGCTGGGGTTTATGGGGCAGCTCTTTGCAGAGATAAGGAGCCGCTTATATGATTTTTGGTGCAGTTTTACAGCGTTGATTTGAATGGAGTAACAACATTCCACAAGTTGTCAGGGTATCCAAGAATCTTTTTCCTTCTGTCAAATCAGGCTCCATATATTTTAGCCTCAATAAAAGTGACATGTAAGATTTTAATAAGACATACAGCCTAATGGAAAAAGGGTTTTTCTTTTTTTAAGATGTACTAGATATGATACTTTGACGTTCACCATGTAAAACTCCTTCCTTGGTCCATCCAGTTATCCATTATTGCAAATAAGCTTACAAAATGGGGCATTGAGAAATCTTTATGGTGTTTGTTAGTTGACAAATGAAACTAGTGTGTGAAGTGTTTTTGTAAAGGTTTACAGGGAGAAAGATGCCCACGTTTAAAGAAACACCCAACAACATAATTATAGGGGAACACTGCAGTAGCTAAAAAGCTTTTGCTGAAAATGCTAGCAAGATTGACTCAGCAAAGAGAGAAGGAAACAGAGAAACAGTCTTATAGTTTTATAAACACACACACTGCTC